>RJVU01032893.1:808387-907239 GCA_003731715.1 Anabarilius grahami
GGAACATTTCTTTCTTAATTTTAGGTTGCCTGATATAAAGTTAAACTTGAAAAGTTGCATTTTCAGTATAGCTGATTTAATATAATACAATAATAATAACATATATGTAAAAAATAGTATATATTATATGTATATATATTCTTTATCTTTATTGTTATGCTATAACAAGCTTTTAAATTTGTTTAGATAAATTTTCATACCTGCCGAGAGCGGAGAGATGATAAAACATGAACCAGAACAAACTAGTATGAAAGCATGAAAATAGTTCCCCATGGTGCTGCTAGGAAACAACATATTAATAGTTAGCTATAGCTAAAGTGCAAGAGTATGTCTTCTTTTCTTGCATTTGACCACAAGCAAAAGACAGGAAAATGGCCCCACACTAAGAGCTGAGAACAACATGTGACAGAAGCTGATAAACACAACAAACGTCATCACACATATAAAAACGGAAGCAGTATTACAAATATGGAGGCTGATAAAACAGAACACACATTAATTTATGCAGCTAAATAATCATAATGAGATAAGTCAGGCTTTTATCTGCAGTCACATAGTCCTCCTTCTGGCTATAACAAGGAACATATTATAAGTACAAATAAAATATGCTAATTTTTGAACTGTAAACCGTATAAATTGTTGGTCAGTCATAAACTGAGCAGAGTAGACTGTTAGCCAAGAGTGTGGGAATATGCTTGTAAAAAGACAGAAAAAGAGAGTGAGAACATAAGAAAAAGAATTTAAAGATGTAATCAGAAATGGTCTTCCGCTTCTGGCTAAATGTCTTTACATCCCTGTAAATGTCTTTAATTAAAGTTAACAGACTTATCATCGCCTCCAAGTCCCATTACCAGCTCAGCTCCTAATCACCTCTGAGCAAAAGAATGAGAAAGGGTCTAAAGAAAAGAGATAAAAAATGAAGAAAACTGAAATGGAGAAAGGACGGAAGGGGTAAATGAGCTGAGGAAGAGAACTTCAGAGAGAGCAAACTAGGGCAAAGCAGCTAATGAGAGTCAAAGTACTGTACGTGTCATTGGCCCAGTGCAAACGACAGAGAGAATGAGTAAAGAGAGAGATGCTTCAGAAACCGAATGTGACTGAGGTAGAGTCAAGCACTTCTGCACATGTAGGACAGAACTATTTCAGCAGTCAGAACTGATCTCACTTAAACGTACAGTTTTGTCCAAAATGATTGTTTGCCTTCTGTATAAGGAAAATAGCCTGCTTCCACAGCATAGATTCTGATCAAAATCAATGTTCTTTCTTTGCAAAACTCTGATGCAAGGGTAAAATGTCCGCCTGTTTCACAGATGATCTATGGCTGGCTGTAGAGTCTGTAGTGTATAGATGTTACCGGCAGGGGGAGAGCTTGTACGTGTTCACCATCGTGTTCACCCACAACTCGCAATTTACCCAAAATATATTTCTGCGGCTGCACTCGTTACTTGTTCCATTGCATCGTTTTATAACTCCACGCAACTCATCTATATCTCAGCCATATCTGCGCTTACAATGGCAATTAAACTTTAGAAACAAAGAGAAAGAGGAAGCACATTTCCTAATCCTTGGGTGCGGGGGGAATTATTATTTTTTTTTCAAAATATAATCTCCAGCATAAAAAAAAAAAAAACTCCGTGAGTTTCGTCATTATATGACGAAGTGGGTGTGTAATACAGCGTATGTATTTAGTGAATACTTTTTAATACGAAACATTGACTGTTAACTGAAATTATGAAAGTTCCTGAAAAGAATCAGAGTGTGGTTACTTGAAACTGAAAATAGTTTAACGGTCAAAAAACCGCTGGAAAGTCCCGAGCCCTCTAAATTTGAGAAAATTTTAGGTGACTTTTTTTTTTTTTAGGTGACTTTAAATGCAGCGTGACGTCGGCATGACATCACACGAGTTGTGTCCAATGAGCTCCGCGCTTCTGATAGTTTCAACAGAGTGCGATCCCAGGGCGACAGGTTTGAGACTCCACCGTCTGAGAAACCCAGAACTCACTCACTGGATATTTATTCACCTGTAGGACGTTTCTTACCTGGCCGCGCCGCAGTTTCGGAGGACATAAGCTGTTTACACGATTTAAAAGGCAACTCGGACGCTATATATATTGTAAACCAACTCGAGAGGGACTCGCTGAATTGGCTACAGCGACGCACTTTAACACGAAGTTTCTCTGCTCGCCCGTTGAGTGAAACCCGAGGATCCACATAAGAGTTTCTATCTCTATCTGACTGTGTCGGTCGACTCTTTTCGCGATTCTGTGTCGAGTTCAACAAACGGACAACAGACAAATTTTGTAAAGGAGGACTGTCCACCCTACCCTCTGATGAACATGTCAGGACTGTTAAGCGCACTCTTTCTCCTAATTATTCAAGGTAAGACATGTTATATGATCTTTAAATAGTGAAACGAATCACAAATTGTCGCCGGTTAAATCACACTTTCTCTATCACTTTAATTCTAATAGATAAAGCGCTCGGGCATCTTGATAGAAATATCCTTTTATATCTTAATCGAGCGCGCGCTTCTCTCTCTGAACTCTGACTACATTCATCATGACGACTAGCTATATATTCATTTTAAAATACATTTATTAACTAACGTTAGGGCCAGTGTTTTATAGTACGGGGGAAAACAACTTTGCGGGTTTGGTGATTCATCTAGTTTCTTTTCCCAGGGGGTTGTATGAGTTTGGTTTCGATAAGCGCCATGTTTCTCTAGGTGTGGCCTTGGAGGTGTTTTTTTCCTCATACTTACGTGTTGACAGGTCAGGTGTGTTTGTTTGCGAAACCACAGACCTTATCCAGTCGTCCTTCAGTGCTCTCTCCCTCGTAAAACATTTCTCTCTCAAAAGGACACGAGGAACAGAGAGTCTTTTCTCTCTTCACATCATATCATATTATTTCCAGCTGAAAGGACATGGAAATCAATCCATCACGCAACAGGGTTTTTCGGACATTTATTTATTTATTTTTTAAAACGTGGGTTTCAATTTAGTATTATTTTAGTCTTATCCTTTTAAAGCTATAAAAATCACTTTCAAAACGTCAAGTTGTTTTAATTGTAGTCAGTTAATTTATATATCGCAGATCTGCTCTCATCATAGGCTGACGTCACCGCCTATTGTTTCGTCATATTTCACTGCACGCTTCACCTCGTGCACTTCAGCTCCTTTTGATCGTTTATTCAGCAGCTCCTCAGTGTCTTTGCAGTTTAATTATTTAGTGGTCGTGTCGCGGTTCGCAGGTGCGCTACACCTGACAGCGCGAGCAGAGCTGGTGTGAGTGTCAGGATAAACTGGTGCTCTTTTGTCCAAGCGAGCATACACACTGCTGTTAGAAATGTTAAATGTCGAAGTGAACTTGTAAATATCGATTAAAATAAAAGCTACGAGTAGTCTTACATATTGCAAATTTGTAATATATAGGAAAATACATTATGTATTAAGAGGATATGATGTCAAAGTTTTGTGACATCATAGGATGCAGTACTTTGTCGTAACTAAAAAAAACGCAATTTACTCCTTTAACTTATTCATGGTCTGGACCTCTTCTGCCTGGGCCCATTTCACAGTACATCAGCTGCACTTCAGGAGGAAAACTAGAATAACAAAACAAAGGATTTGTTTTATTTATGAACAGAGCAGCGGAAGAAGGGGTCATGATTGCCTCGCTTTAGCAAACAGTATAAACAGGCCTTGTGTTTTCTTTTTTTCCCTTCCCCTTCACATCAGTTTAGTTCAGTGTCCTGGGAGCTTTTGCCTTTATACACAGCAGTTGTGAAATATTTTAAGGGTCAAAGCATTGTTTTGAGCACTCGACTCAGTGCCCCTGCGGACTCATTTTCATTGCATGCCTATTAAAAACAATCAGACCAATTTCAAGCACCAATATTAAAGCTTTATTTTAATAACCTCTTGTATTGCTTTTTAAATTAAGAGCTATACGGACAGGAAGTAGGTTTAACTAGTTTTATCAATATAAAACTTGAGCCAGTTCATCTTTCTAGTTCCAGACCGAAATGTAGGCTACCGGGAGCAGAGATCTGCACAATAGCAGCTACTGATTGTGTTATAATACCCTCCTAGTGAACACGGGTCAAAAAATGCTTGAACCCGTTGCCATGGAGACGCTGTGTTTTCATTGAAAGCCAGGGTTAGGGGGGCTACTGTAGCCGCGTCTCTGGCTGAATGCATCAAGTGGTGTGTGTGTGTGTTTGTTTGAGTGAGAGGAGGAGGAGGAGGGGGTTGGGGAAAATGTTAGGCTGCTACGATGATGGAGGCGGAGGCCAAGATGACCTTATTCTAAACTGTGTGAGTACAGCAGTTACAGACACACACTAACAAGCGCACACAGCGATTGGAACAGCGCTTGCTTAAGTGGGTTAAACAGTGAAGAAGAGTTGAGTAAACAGGCGAGACGGTCTCCATTGTCTGCCGTTTCCCGAAACCGAGTACCGTGTAAACAAAAGTTGAACTGATTCGGAAGGTTTTCAGCTGCCATTCTCCCATCTTCTCCCTCCCTTCCTCTCTTTTTTGCGTCCCTTGCCGTCCTTATCTGCTTGCTTTTGTTTGAGCGATGATTGTCATTGGTGTATTCAAATCTTTCCCCCCATCCCACCCCACCTCACCCTGACCTCAAGGCCATGCTGTTTATTAGCGTCTGAGCTGGTGAAAGAACGTGGGAGGAGGTGTAGCAGTAGACAGAACTGAAAGACTGTGGAAAGAACATTGATTTAAAAAATGTTTCATTCTTGCAAAAACTCTTACACAAGGTTATCAGTCGGTACACCCTTTAAAATAAAGGTTTCAAAAGGGGGATTTACACAGTGGGATTTTTGGCTTCTCCAAAGAACCTTTTAGTGAACAATTCTTAAAAGAAAAAATTGTTCTTAGTATGAACAAAATTTCAATAATCTAAAGAACCTTTTTTCACTATAAAGAGCCTTTCGTGCAGTGGAAAGATTCCATGGATGTTAGAGCTCCACAATTCTGGATAAACTGAGTCACGATTTCTTTCTTTGTTTAAAATACAGTTCATGATTCTTCCACAATTCTGAATAGACAACTATAAATAACATTTAATTTACTAGAGGTTCTGACAAAATGTTAAAGGGTTAGTTAACCCAAAAAATGAAATTTGTGTCATTAATTTCTCACCCTCGTGTCGTTTCAAGCCTGTAAGACCTTCGTTTATCATCAGAACACAAATTAAGATATTTTTGATGAAATCCAAGAGTTTTTTTTAATCCCCAATTGAAAGCAACGTAATTACTGTCATTCAAGGCCCAGGAAAGTACTAAAGACATGACTACAGTGGTTCAACCTTAATGTTATGAAGCGACTAGAATATTTTTTGTGTGCAAAAACAAAACAAAAATAACAACTTTTATTCAACAAATTCTTCTCTACTACCTACTGGTGTAACGATGTAATTGCAATCATTAATTGAAGTTTCATTGCTTTAAAAAAGTGATTTTCTCTTTTTTGATCGCTACTGCAGACATCACTGTTTATGTCTGAATTATAAACTTTTATCCCAGTACTTTTTTGGTTTGAATGTTTGTAACAGAAATAATGATACTGTGTGGTTGAAAAGACTGTTTGTTTGTGAAGCAGTTTCATACATGAAAACTGCTTTAACTTGGTCAGCAACAGCGCCAACACAGATCTGAACGTGTCAAATGTTTTATAGACAGTCGAATTGTTGTCATTTAGAAATAAGATTGCATGGGTGTTTGAATTGAGATTAATTGTGTAGCTCTATGTAGCTCTTAATGGTGGTTAATGGTTCTTCATGGATGTCGATAAAGAACCTAAATATTTATGAGTGTATATGAGGGAGTTTTCCTCTCAATATGGTTGTCCAGAGACTGTTAAAATGCATCTTGGGAACCTGTAGCTGTGTGTGCGGGTGAAGGGAGCCATCAGTGATTGTGGATCTCTCATTCTGGTTTCTTGTAGAGATAAGGCTGGATGAGTATAGGGGGATTTGTGGATGGGGGACCAAAGCTTTTAGCACTTGTCGCAAGTCTGTGTTTGACATGCAGCTCTGGGAATGAAGTCTGCTGAAATCAATGACTGACCTTGTAATTAACATCTACCTACACTAATACGGACACTGGAGGGTTTCCCGCCAAGCTTCGTATGATATCCATGGAACACAATGGAGTCTGACTTATGAGTGACAGGAGAAATATAATATAAGTAACTTATGTAGTCAGGGTTATTTTCAGAATCGCTTTTTCTTCATTCAAAAGTGGAGCTAAAAAGAATCTTGCTTGGTCCTCGAAGCACTTAGAGGACAAGGCTCTTTCAAGAATTTCTTTTCTCACTGCCTCGCTCTATTCTTGTCACTTTCTTTCTCTCGCTCCGCTCTCACTGGTTCAGCAGATGTCAGATCTCAGAATGCTTTTACGGTATTAGAGATTCATGTGGTTGATATGTCCAGTTAATTGGTTCTCATATTTTAGTCTTTCGCCTGGTGATGGAAAGCCAACCGACCATTGTGGCTTTGACAAGATGGTGAGAACTGAAACAAGTGGCAGGGAGGAATGAGAAAGTAGTGTTTTGCTCCTGCTGTGGTTTACCATCTACTTCGAAATATGCCATGTGATCTTGTGGTGAAACTGTTCCTGTTTTTATGCATCTAGAAAGTGCAGAATGAACCTGATTCAGCAAGACACACACACAAACTTAAGGCAGCATGTTATCACACCCCATGCTGGCTGAGTTTACCCCCTTGTCCAACTGCATGCTGGGAGATCAGTGACCCTCCAGGGGCCAGTAGCCAGTTGCTCTGAATAGTTGTATCTGGTTGCCAGATTGATATAGGAATTTTGAGGGTTGCCAGATTGCTGTAGTAGGTCATGTCTACTCATAGGGAATATGACCACAGATCTGCCC
The DNA here is from genome assembly GCA_003731715.1 of Anabarilius grahami. Lineage (NCBI taxonomy): Eukaryota > Metazoa > Chordata > Actinopteri > Cypriniformes > Xenocyprididae > Anabarilius > Anabarilius grahami. The sequence goes on from RJVU01032893.1 coordinate 815,296, forward strand.
TCTTTTAAAAAGAAGCCAAATGGCATAAAAAGGAATAGGACATGATGAGTGTTCGGCCCCTCTAGACAGAATGCCATCCAGTTCGTTTTATGATTAACATCGCAACCCTGAAGGTTTTTGGAATGCTGTAGCTCTTCTGTCTGGTTGGTTGGCTCCATATTCACTGACCTTAGGTTAGTCATGAACTTCATAGAAATGGTTTTAAATTAGTGGATTAGTTCACCCAAAAATGACATTTGTCGTCATTTCACTCTCATGTTCCACATTCACTTTCATTTTCCACAAAATATAAAAGTAGATAGGCCTATTCAGGGCTCTACGGTAACATTTTTCTTTAGGAGCACTTTCTGATCAATAACAGACACTAACTTTCCTATTACCGGGCGATATTTGCCCCTTTAAAGGGGCTCTATGTAATAATGACATCCAGTGTTCAAAATAGGTACTGCAGTCCAAATTCAAAATATTGTTTGGCCCGCCCCCTCGTTCAAAGACGCGGGTTGCCAGCAACAATAAGGAGCGCAATTGACAATGAAAGCTGAAGAGACTTAAACACTGTAAGCTTATGAGTTGATTTATCTGTTTCAATATGCTGTTGTTCATAGAGATATTTAGATGGATGCATAGGCTTTTTAGGTCAGGTAGAATCTGCGATTCTCTGACCCAGTTTGTTTGCTGGTTTCCATGGTTGTAATTCGCGGTGTTTTCCGCTAACTGGCAACCTGTGATGTCGAAATACTATTGGATAAACTGATAGCACGAGGTTTCGCACAGACCAAAACAAAGACAGACGTTCCGACACGGAACACACATTTTCAAAGTAGAATATCTGGCTGTAGCATTGTTTTTCAGAGAAACAAGTAGGTGAACTTAGCATGTTTCCTAAATATCTGCAAACATATCGGGGTATTTTTATGCTTTATTAAAGTAAAAATCTTACATAGAGCCCCTTTAAATTATTTTCCACAGGCATTTCCAGTAGGTGGCGGTAAATCTTAATGTGTCGAGTCATTAATCAGTCGTTCAAAATGCAGATTCATTCAGGAATCACTGTTGCTTGGAGATGCGCAACAATTCTGGTGTGGCTTAGTTTGAAACTGTTTTCACGAAATAGAGCAAAAACAGACATTATTGTGTCTAATTTGAAATCACATATATTTTTTCACACTCGCACGCAGTTATTTTCAGGCGAACAAAATGCTTGCACTGTAGAGCCCTGCTATTTAGTAGAATGTTCAAGCTGCTCTATTCTGTACAACCAAAGCAGGCCAAAAATGACAAAAAAATATACAGTGCCCTGTAAAATTTTTAGCATCAGCAGATTTTTCAGCATTTTTTACATATGTACATAAAATGGACATTAAAACTGCAATATACCCAAACGAATCAGAAACAAATAAGAATTGAATCAAATTGAGAGCTTGGGTTAGGGTTAGGGGACAGAGGGATGTGCCCCCCTACAAATTTGGGATGAGATGAAATTGTTAATATATTACATGATATTTAATATCATAAAGAGAATTTGTTCTTTTAGAATGAGATACCTACTGAGTGTTTCTAACACATGCAGATACTTTATCATTTGAGGCAGAAAAACATCAGATGATGAAGTAACTGAAAGGCTTCTTTTCTTTTAGTGGAATGAGCGTGTGTGTGTCCTAAGAGGTTCACTGGGAGGGACGAGGGGGGTGAAAGTAGTTTTGATTCCTGAGGATTTTTTAAAAGCACACTCGTGCTGTCTCATGAATTTAGCATGCCGGTGGTTTCAGGACTCCTCGTTCTGAGTGTCCTCGCACACTGGGCAAAGCGGAGTGTGGAGAGACGAGTTTGCGTGAAAGGACATGTCTGGCTGGGTAGCGGTTCCTCCGAATAGCTACATAAGCGAGACTTGAATCCCTCACAGGAGTGTTGCATTATATTATGAATAGTGCTAAAAGAATCTCAGTCTTGCGGCATCATGCTCAATTTAACATGCAGGCACACATGCCCGTTCACACCAAGAACAATAACTATAAAAATAACTTTAAAGATAACAATTATCAGCATCGACGTCAATGCACAATAACATTCTGCTTTAAACCACTTTAAATGCTCAAGCTCTTTAAAGTCAAATGGATTCTGGTTTTTATTATTCAATGGTTTTATTGTTCATCAGATGGAAAAAAATATTCTAAAAGTGATTCCAACGATATCGTTCCTCTGTTGTTATTGTTATAGCTGTGGCAGGGCTCCAGACTGCGACCAAATGTTCGCATTTTGCAACCTTTTTTTCCTGCCGGTGCGACAATTTTGTTAGTGGTCACACTGGTGCCACCACCACATTAACCAACTGATAAGAGTTGCCTTTCATGTTGCATATGAGAAACATCAAACTGCAAACGAAAACAAACCGCAACTCGTTTGAGCTGTGCTGCACGGACCGTTTATCAGCTTGGAGCAATACTAGACAGCTCTGCACCAGCTCAGAACAGGTTTACTCTCGGGCCAATCTCGGGCCGAGCACGAGACACCGTTAGTACACAACGCTGAGAAATCCAGTGAGAAAGAGTTCAAATTCACCGCAGAATTAATATTGCAGTGAGATCTAGTCAGAAACATTTAAATGTATCGCAGAATTCTCTGTTATAAATCACAGATATCAGATCAAACAACGCTGATGTGGAAACCAAGAGAAACATTGTCCAATGAATGAACAAGTTACAGTATAGAAGGCTTTTCAATCCACAAATCACCACCATTCACCACGGATTTAATGTAGCAACATTAAATGTAACCATGGTATTGTGGCAGAAATAGTCATATGCTTTTTTTATTTACATTATTTATCTTAGGGTTCATTCAACCTTTTTAAGAGTGAAATTCACGCACTTTTCAAGGGTTTTCAAGTGCTTCACACTTTTTCCAGCACTTCAAAGCTCTAAATATTATCCAATTTTAATGTTATTTTTATGATGATTTGCAAAACTACATATTTAAACTTTGTGGCAAACAAACACTTGTAGTTTTTTTTTTGAAATTACCACTATAACCAGTAGATGGCAGCAGAGGAGAATTTATTGGCTCAGCCATTTCAACTCTAATATATAGAAAAAAGTAGGAAGTCACATTCAAATTTCCAATAAACAAATATGTAATATGATGCAAAACCATAGTAATTTTATGATTTAATTAGCTTCATGATTAAAAATCCTCCCAGGGCTACCAAATCAGGTGCTGGCGCCACCATCTATAGAACTTAGTGGTACTGGTGCTACTGCTCTCAAATGTTAGTCTGGAGCCCTGTGTGGAGTGGACCTTATTCTCATCCACTGAGAACAATTTTTTAAACTTTATCGTTATAGTTATCGTCCTTGGTATGAACAGGCTTTTAGTCATTAATCGCATCAGTATGCAACACGTTATGCTCCACGGGAGGAAAAATTAAAACCACTGTCCATGACGAACCATTTGACCTTCGGTAGCCCGGTCATCATTCACAAATCACGCAGGAGACGATCTTCCTCTTATTAGCCTCGGTTTCTCTCACTCACTCTTTTATGAAGTGACTGTGACACTGTTTAAAAGATTGTCCTTCCTCTACCCCCCCTCCCTTTTTTCTCACTGTCCTTTGCGTGTCCATATGGAGTCGGCTAGCCAGAGGCAGACAAGGAAGCGAGGCTTTGCTCTATTGATCCTGTATCGATCAGCAAGGCCAGCGATGCCCTTGTGAGTCGACACGGCTTATTGAAGACGTTAAGCCTCTGCTCTGACAGACTGACATCATTGTGAAATATAGTCCCTTGTTTCCAGAGGACGTCTGATGTGATGACTTATCTCCTCGTTTTTTTATTTACTCTTTGCTTTCTCTTATATCCCCACCACCCTTTTTTCACTTTCACATCCCTTTCACACTCTTAATCCCTGCACTCAGTTGTAGTTAGCGATGGCGTAAGCGCCTGTTTGCCCTTGTCTTTCACTGTCTTTTCCTCTCCTCCTCTTCCTGAGTGGCTTGCACCTGGTCCGCAGAATGTCGTGCCAGTCCATGGCATGATGGAAGCCGGACTGGATCCTAGCCAACCAGAAATGGCTTCGTTTTTTGTGCAGCCTCATTCCAGACCAGATACAGTAACTACAGCACAGTTACAGCGAGCTGAATTATCTTATTCCTGTAAGCGAGAGCGACACAGCGCTTCTCAGAGAACGCTAATGTCATTAGCATGCCCAATGTAGCGAGCTGTCAGAGGAAAACAGCAGTGACCTTTAAGATAATTTTGCCCATCTCCTGTGAGTTCTGTTGGGTACATTTAGTGAATGCTAGTGTATGTTCTCTGTAGTATTTTATAAGGTCAGCATANAAAAAAAAAAAAAAAAAAAATACTGTAAAATAACTAAGAGTGCGTGAATCACCCAAATTAAGTTCTCCTGAGATTGTTCTCCCAAGGAGATCTGGAGCTGGTCTAGGTGACTCTTTGAAAGTTTGGAATTTAAAGGAACAGTTCATCCAAAACTATAGCTGCTTTTCCACTGTCGGGTCAAACTGTTGCTTAACCGTTCCATTCCATGCCGATCCGGCCCAGCCGTTACAGATCATTTTCCACTGTGGGGCTGATATTCAGAGCTCTTTGGAATGTAATACGCAAGAGTTTACAGATGTCTGAGATGTAAATAGATGGAGGATGAATTGAAATAGTCTGTAGAAAGTCATAGAGGTTTAAAACATGACAGAACTTTCCCTTTAAGCCTCATTTGACATACAATTAACTTTTTGTTGGGTATGTTTGCCTAACAATCTTCTTTGTTTTCTTGTTTTCTTCTGACCTCTGATCCTCATTGTTTTTCTCCAGACTTCCCTCTGTGATGTTTTTTTTGTCTCATTCTTTTGCTCCTGTCAGCCATTTAACAAACGAGCGCAGTCCATCCTACCACCAGTCCCTCTCTTCCTCTTTATCCCTTGTTTCTCACTTCTTCCATCTTGAGGATTCAGTCCACTTAACGGGTCTGTCTGACTGCTGGGATGTTCAGTCTGTCACTCTCCAGCGACCTTCTTCCCCCTCTCTCTCTCTGACTCATTATTCCTCTGGTCATGTCTTTTTCTTTCCTATTTCTCTTCCTCAGATTTGTTGTTGTTCTGCTGTTTCTTTTTGTTTAGTGTGGACTTTAGCTGGATGTTGCCTAATCCAGTTTGCTTTGTAAAACCAGGACAGTTGATACATCTACAAGTCAGAGAAAGTTTCGGGCGGCTGTGTTTCTGTGCAGTGTTTGCAGTTATTATTATGACGGGAGAATCCAGGCATGATTCTCGTTCCTGATTTACCTTTCATGTAAAATCATTCTTTCAAATGCAACCAGTCTATTTCTCTTTTATATTCGGATGCAGTCATGTCTCGTTCTTTTCTTCCTTCTGCCCTTTCCTTTCTCCTCTAAAAGAGGGTCCATGTTTCTGCTCCCAATCACACCATTTCTCTTAAAATTGGGTCTGACCTCTCTTTCCTTCTCCCAGTAGTCTTTCTCTTCTCCTGTCTCTTTCCTTTCTTGTCACATTATGTGGTTCATGAAGGTTAAATCAGTGAAACAGCTCATATTTAATTGTTGAAAGAGAAAAACACACTTGTGGAGATGGCAGAGAACACCATTTGGTGATTCAGTTAAAGGTCAAAATACTTGTAAGAATCAGTGAGAGAATTCACTGACACCTGTGACACAAACAATAGATTCTGAGTAGGTGACGCATTTGCTAGATTTAATTTTAAGCTACTTTTTGATGTGTCACACGGGGATGTAGATTCAGTAATGGTGTTTCGTTCTGTTTTTGAAGAAATATTTAAAGTAAATTAGTTTTTTTTTTTTGTTTTTTTTTGCAGTGGTGGGAAAAATCTGACCAATTCTGTACTTTTACTGAACAAATGAGTGTCTTGAGTCTCAGTTGTCATCACAAGTTAAATTACTTAAGGACGTTGACAAAATGGAGGAAAAAAATAAATGTACTTTTGTAATTTGTAAAAAAAACAATTGTAATTGGTAATCTGTTTTTGGAGAAATCTGTTGAGTGACTAGCTCATAAAAGACAAAAAGACACTGACTTCTGCCACCTACTGATGTAAAACATTGAATGATTAAGTGAATGAATCTAGATGAATCTGTTTTTCTGATAATGTTCATCTGCTAAATGTAAAGGTATAGGCCTTTGTGAACAGAGTCAAAGGATTCGAGTCACTAGAATGAATCAAAATCACCACTGATAGCTACTAGTACAGTTGATGAAGATGGTAGAAGCATTATAATGCATTATTATATTGTTTGTTTTGAATTCCTCTCTAAATTGCACATAATTATTCATTAAAATATAGTACCTGTCAGTCACAGCTCAGTTCATCAGTGATGAGTAAAGGGAACATGAAATGGTGACCATGGAGGAACAGAGGGGCCATTGTGTTTGTTCTCTAACTCTTCTAGTATCACACTGCCTTTCAAACGTGTGTGTGTGTGTCTGTGTGTGTGGGGGGGAGGGACTAAAGAAAGCCCCTCATTGTTCTCTCAGTCGTGTCCATTCATACAGGTAAGTGATATGGCAGCGCCGGAGGATCCTCCCTTCTCTTCCTTTGCTCTCTAGAGAACAGAAGAATGAAGAGAGGAGAAAATGTTCCTCACGCTTACGAGGGGTGAATGGATAGTTTTCACTGTGTCTCTCCTTTTTATGGCCCTCTGTGCTTCCTTAGAAGCAAAGCATGATGGGGAATAAAAGCGCTGACACAGTGGGTGAATTCCAAATGGAATTTTTGTGCCCTCGAAGGGCACTGCGGGAAAAGAACGCTACTTGTAGGGTCAATCTAAATTAAACTGAGCAGCTCAATCCCTCAATTAGCGAATTAGTGTTAGTGAAGGGTACATGCTACAGTCATTTCGAGAAAAAAAGTTGCTGTTTGTAATATTAGATGCCACATCTTCATGATTCATTTTAACCTAATTTAGGCAATTTTAAAAAGCCTAATGCTCTCCGCACATAGTATACGTTCATCAAATCCCAGCATCAGAAATACCGGTTCGTTGGCAGAAACCGCTAAACGCCACTTCCCTGTGTCAGCAAAAGCCTCTAAGTCCACAGAAGAACCAATCGGAAGATGCGAATCGAATCATATGAATTCAAGATGAATGACTGTGTGCGTTAAGCCAGCTTTCAATTGCCGAGCTGCAAGTTTTTATCATGTTTTGTCCATCGTTACAGTGGCAATGAAAAGGATTTCGCGAGTAGCAAGACAGAAACAGACATTTTACTGTCTTGTTGTCTAAGAGATGGACTCAGAGGTTTTTGCAAAAAAAAAGCACACATGAACTTACATCAGCAAAAGACAGTGAAATTTGTTTAATACCAATGAATTGACTAAAGTGACATTTTTGAAAATAAGGCATTTCAATAACTGACTAATAACTTAATATACACTACTATACCACTAAAAAAGTTTGGGCTTGGTAAGGTTTTTTTGAAAGAAGTCTCTAATGCTCACCAAGGCTGCGTTTATTTGAAAAATTGCTTAATTCAAACAAAATATGTGTTTATTTATTTATTTAGTCAGTGAAATATGTTATCAAGGAAATAAATATGAGATGACCTGCACCCTTTGGAGTTAGTAAGGCAGTTCTAGTTCTAATTTTCATATGAAAATTCCTGATCTCTGTGTTTATGGTTGTTTTGTATTTTCATGCAGCTTTGTATGTGCATGCAAGCTTAACATCTGCTATATGTATGAGTCGACTAACATGTGATGTAAATTTGTTTTCAGTTTGTGAGCGATTCTTTTGTGCCGTAACCGAGCCCTCGGGGCAACACAGGCCTGTGAGAGAACGAAAAAGAAAAGAACAGGAAAAAGCCTCAGGCGGAGCGGCGGGCAAGGGATGTAAAATTGATTCTAAGTGATTAGCACTAGAGCTTTTTGATTAGGCAGATGCAGCTTAAAAGGGCAGAAATCTCTATTCAGCCTTGTCTTCATCCCCCTGGAAGTCTAACACTGGAAAGATTTATCTAATATGGATTATTAATGACATTGACAGTTACATATACATTTGGCAGATGCTTTTATCCAGTAATAGGCTACATATCAGTTCATGCATGCCCATGGCATTGCGTTGTTAGCACTATGCTCTACAGTTTGAGCTACAGGAACGCTAGTAAACTTGTAGGGCCAATGACCACCATGCCTGGTTCATCTCTCCCCCTGCTGTTATCCCTCTTTTTCTTCTTGAATCCCTCCACTTCCTCTTTCCCTTATGTCTTCCTTCCTTCCTTTACCTAAATGTGTGCCGGTATACCACTCCTTCCTGTCTCTCTCTCTCTGTCAGTCTCTCTGTGTGTGGGGGAGGTCTATGGGTCCCAGGTTGTAGTGTCCTAGTTTTTCTCTCCTGCATGGTCTCCCTCGCTCCCTTCTCGGTGTTTATTTATTTAGATGCCGAGGGAGAGAGGGATGAATAGATGGGTGGGTGAATGAAGGGATGGCTGATGGAGGAGAAGGAGAGGTGTCAGGGAGTGAGAGAGAGAAAGATTGATATTTTAACATTCAGTGGATGTGTGGCTGACAAACAAGCAGCTTTCACACAGAGGTTGTGCAAATGCGTTTTCTGATGGATTTCTTGCTTTTTAAAATGGATTTGTTCAAACAACCTTATTGAGCCATGTGGTTATTCTTTTCTCACCTTGTGTGAGAGATTTTATTTGATGTCATTCCCGATGAGCCGAAAAGAGCAGATGAAACGAATCTCCCTCCTTTAGCATTCTGCTTTTCTCTGAGATCCCCTCGTTCAGTCCTTTGCTTTGATGGGAACTCAAAGTGCAAAACTGAAAACTTTGTGCATGGAGGGTCCCTGGCAGTACTTACAGAGTTGAAATAGTTTCTAGCTAGCAGTCGAAGATTGTAGGTGTTATTTAAAGTCGATGTCAAATTGTAATGAATCTTATTTTTGTCTTAATGCACTTTTCTGGTCTTATGAATAATTCATCAGTGTCGGTATGTAGCCATTCTGGTATGATAAAATCAAACTCTCATTTTTTTCCCTCATTAAATATCCCATTTCACTCTGAAATACATCACATTATGGAAGTTAAATGGGTTTCGAATGACAATTTCCATTTCATGTCGACTTCGAAGCATATTTGTAATTATATACTAAAGGGTTTGCTGATTATCAAAGTGCAATATTTTTAATTTTTTTATTTGCTTAAATTAGTGGTAATGCTAAGGTTCTCCTAGAACTTATATGTGTATATATGAATAAATTAATTAGTACATGAATAGGTGGACTGCAGAAAGAGATAGATGATGAGAGATGAGAACAGATGGAAAGAAGACAGTGTGAGCATAACCTTACACCTGGTGCACTATAATGGGTTTAGACAGGGATAAATAGTCAGGCACAGAGACTGCTGGTGTGTGTGTGTGTGTGTATGTGCACGCGCATTCGGGAAACAAAATGCTTGAGAAATGTCTCCAGAAGTTCAATGATAAAGATTTTTTTTTTTTTCTTTTTTTTTACATTGGTATTTAAACATGCATGTTAGTAAATCAGTTTAGATCAGAGATGCTGTAAAGAATGGCTCTTTGAACTATCAAGTAAATATTTTGGCTCAGTTCTCTGCGGTTGAGAGATCAATCAAGACAGGCTGAAAGCAAAGCAAACAACACAGCGTTTGTATATTTTAGCAGCCTTTATCAGTCAACACATGCTTTGAAAGCTGGTGAGAGCGAGATTCAGAGGCAGATGTGTGTGTTTGTGTGTTCTAGTGTGTTTTTCAACACGAGACCTCCAGTCTGATTCATCTCCTCTCAGTTTGATTCATTATTATCTTTTAGCCATACGTTTACATGCGCCAATTTCCGTCAATCCGAATGAATTGAATCCGATTGCAGATCTGTTTACATGTACTCTAAACATTGTAATCTGATTCAAATATCCGTTTATATGTATTTTATATACATTCCGATCAACTTTTGCGCACGCGCACTGCGTGTGTGACGTCATATCAATCACACTTACGGTAACCCGGGTTTCGTCAACAGACGATGATCATGTATCGACGATAGCCAGAGGTATTGTCAAAAGCATCAAATCTTGGCAATATTAAGAGGATTTGATATTTCCAATTAATGTAGGCCTATTACATTCTTCTAGCATATTATTATTACTATTAGGTTCGGCTTCTTTTATTATAAAATTAATATTATACTACGTGCTGTAAGGATAATAAAGTATTAGGCTATTAGCTATCTTTGAAAATGTTTTAAACATTTTTTAGGTCTATTATAAAATGAATTATAGGCCTATAGCTAATTAAAATTATTAAGAGTGTAGGCTATAATATTTCCTAACACTGCAGTCATCAATCAAAATTAGCGCAGCTTTAGGCTACTTCAAGCACTGACTTTAAAAAAACAACCTGTTTAACACGAAATACTATTATTCTCATTTGTTTCACAAGCCTATATGTACAGCCACAAGAGAAATAATGGAATAAATTAAGACAGTCATATACCGTTATCAGCATTTATGTTGAAATTCGTCTCTGAGAGAATATGGTCCATTAATGCAGCATCAGACAGCTCCGTCACTTTTTACTTTCACTTTGAATACTGACCGAGGTTGAGACTTTTTCACCGGCATAACACTTGTGTGATATCCATTGGTTCCCCTACTTGTTTTAAAACACAAAGATTTCCAATATTGTGACGATGGGATACATACGCCACTGCCTGTTGGCATACATCTTTACAACTAAAGACGTGAACGTGAACTAGTGCACTGCATAATGCGTGTCCACACTGCACTGCGCATGTGCCCCAGAGACTTCTGAATACGATTGAGAAAGTAATCGGATTCAAGCGTTTACATGGTCATTTTTTGCTGTTGGATCGGATTAGAAAAGGAATAAACCACCCCTTCCAATCCGGAAATTTCATTCGGATCGAGCTCAATCGGATCGATTAAGGTGTTTACATGAACGTTTTTGAATCCGATTGAGCCGTCAATCCGATTACAAATGGATTATTTGGGTGCATGTAAACGTAGCCAATGATGACCTGGGATTAGATAAACCTACTGCTAATGTGTGTCTCTATCCCCAGCGGTTACCGGAGACGCAAACTCCGAGGGGTGCAGTGTGGGTGGGTGGGTGGTAATTAATCTGTTGCCATGGAAATGGTGTGTACCCCCCCAATCCGTCTGATGACCTCACACCCTGTAAGATGTTTGTGTGTGTGTGTTAGTTTTCGCAAAGTAGATTTTCATAATCTTTGACTCATTGAAATACAAGCTACGCCGCGTGGCAGCAATTTGTGTGTCCAAGTCTGCAGTTTTTCAATGTATTTGTACGTATTTGTACTTCCTGTACAAATGTTAGGTAATTTTTTTTCTAAATGAATGTAAAAACAGCCCTTCTGCTCGTGCGAGGTGCCGTTCCTTCGACATTCAGCCTCAGATGGATGTGTCCTATTTCTCCTTGCTGCTGCGGCTGCCATGTCTTGACGGTGTAGCAGGGTCTGATGAGGACATTTGCACACACACACTTGCACACTTTCCTTTGGGTTCCTTCATCTTTGAACTCACACAGGCCCTTCTTGTTCTGAGTGTCAGAAAGGGAGCGAGAGGAACTTCAGCTGTCTGAGGGAGTGAAAGACTCACTCAAGGGGAATGCAGAGCAGGTTACTTCAGTGACTGAGCTCAACTCCAACTCTCGCTTTATCTCCCCCTCTCTCTCTCTCTCTCTCTCTCTCCATATTTCATCTACCGCTCACCCCCACCGTGACCATCCNACACACACACACACTCACTCACACACACACACACACACACACACACACACACCACCCTGTGTCTGTCTCTCTCCTCCGCAGGGCAGTGTCTGTGAGCTGATGGCTGTGTCTCTGTGCAGATGTGATGGGAAACAGCTGTTGCATTTCTCTGCTCGCTCTCATTTTTTTCCCTCATCTCCCTCCTCCTGTTCCACCCCTCCTTATCCCAGGAAATAACAGCATGATGGGTTTACGACCCATTTTTCAGGACTCCTTGTGTCCGGATCTTCTTTGGCTGATCATTCATAGATAAGCTGGGTTCCTTCACCAATCTGCTCTGGAATGTATCAGTCACTGTGATTGAGGAGAAGCAGATGTGGAAGTGATAACACTCGTCTTCTCTCTCCTCTTCCAGGTGTTGTTATAAACCTCTCCTTTAGGGGTCGGAGTGTTTAGTAACCTCACGTTTCAATCCAAAGTTTGTCCATCTTGATTGGCTTAAAGGGTTAGTTCACCCAAAAATGAAAATTCTGTCATTAATTACTCACCCTCATGTCGTTCCACACCCGTAAGACCTATTATGATATTTGAGAGGTATATGACTCGTCCATAGACAGCGATATATAACCACCACTTTCAAGGTCCAGAAAGGTACTAAAGACATCATTAAAACAGTCAACGAGACTACAGTGGTTCAGCCTTAATTTTATGAAGCGATGAGAATACTTTTTGTGTGCTAAAACTAAAATAACGACACCTGTTTCTCGTTTTATTTCTTCTCTTCTTGGTGTTAAATTGATAACTGTCACCTCTGCTATCCCAGGTGTTAAAGTTCTAACGGTCTCTTTCTCGTCTCGTCTCTCCTCTCACCTGCAGATCCTGTCATTTCCAGCAGGTAATTAGTTAGACATCGCTGCTGGAGCGTGTGAGGGCATTTGTGTGCGTTTGTAATTAGCCGCGTCTCTGATGTGTGAGTGTGTACGTGTGATGTGAAGAAAATCCAGGATGATCCGTTCCTAATCAAAAGTGGTGGCAAATCTCTGCCGCCTCAGCCTAATCTCCCTCACATCCTTTAAAAGGAGACGCCGGCAGCCAGCTCATTTAACAGCTTAATGCTGCGTGTGTGTGTGTGTGTGTGTGTGTGTGTGTGTTTCCTTTAGCCCCTCTCGTACATGTCATATTTAGCTTTTGGTGATCTGCTTAATATATATTGTACTTCTGTTAGATTCTCCCAGAAGTCAACAACACAGATACATGTATTCATTTAATCAGCCCCCTGTTCATTCCTTCTATTTTCTTCTGGTTTATCCCCCTGTCTCCTCTCTCTCTCTCTCTCTCTCTCTGTCACCCTCTTTGAAGATCAGTGTAATTATAGAGAGCTAGTTTAATTAATGGGGGGTGTTAGATGCTGTGTGTGTGCTATCAGCAGATGCAGGTAGTGCGTGATCTCTTGATTGATTTCCTCTTTTATTGTTCGACTTTGACATGACACATGCTGATAAAGGCAGAGGATTCACGTTTAATATTTTACAAGACAAGTCGTTCTGTGCCAGTATTATCAAGAGAAACATTATCAACATTTTTGAGACATGGAATCATTTTTGTTGGTCATCGTGATGGAGTGGATGTTACACCCGATCTCATCCTCTCAGTCTACGCTGCATGTTGTGCGTGTCCATCCATCCATCTCTCTGTGGCACTGAGTCTCACAGGAAAGCAGCACAGATTTGTGATCCGGATATTTCCGTTTCTGCATTCTTCTGCTGTGAATTAGCCAGATTTATCTGTAATGATGATAATGGTTTAAAACCAAATGAGCTCTATAGTTTACCATACACAAACCTAGCAACAGCAATATTAGCCAATATTCCAATCGTAGCCTTTCTCTGTTAGCTTGCATTAAAAGCACATTCATGATTACTATTTCACTATAGTTTCAGCACCTGATATTATATCAAACATTTAAGAGCCTTTTGCAGTAACAAAACCTATGATTGTCTATGGACCTACAAAATTTCCAGAGCTGCGAAAAGTATGAACAAGCATATACAGAGAACACTGACAGTTAAATGTGTAAATTAGAATATATCTGTATTATACACAAATCATCATACCAAACCAGGTAGAAGAGCAATGCTTCTTCTTCTTCTTCTTCTAAACCACCAAAAAATAAGGAAAAAATAGGAAGTACGAAGGTATCAATTAAATTGTCAGATTTATCAAATTGAGCAAAAAGAACGCCACATAAATCGCATTTTAGGGGACTGAACTTGCATGTTTTTGACAGTTATTTTATATCAAATGTTATTAATTTAAAACAATTATGTTTTGACACTCTGAAGTCTTTTTTTTTAAAGCTGCAGTCTGTAAGTTTTGCCTCTGTGTTGCCATCTCTGTTTGAAACCTGCAATTATTTGTGGATTTATCATCTTTACATGGGTTGTGCATCGGCTCGGCTCCTCAACATGGATGAATCTAATGCTTTGAGGAAAATGTGTGGCTGTCAGTCACTGCACCAGTGGATGCTGTACAGGTATTTCGGAATCACAGATTGTATTCTTGAAAGTATGACACAAATAAGAATTTTCACCAGAAAATGTCATCTGAACAAGTAACAAATCTGCAACTTTCTACGCTATCGATGGTGATAAATCTAACAATCACTTAGCTCATATCACATTAAACTGTACAAATTATTGTTGTTATACTTTGTTCTCATATTGTTAATAATAACAACATCAGCATTGTGTGTATTTAGTGTGTATTAGCCTTACCTGTAGATTTCAATTTCTGTACAGTCTAATCTCTAACGTTAATTTGTCATACCATACTATCCGCCATCAAAATGATGTTTCATTATTTAAGCTGCTGTGAGAAAAGGCTATAAATGATCCGCCACCTGCAGCATCCTCACGTGATAAAGCCTACTAACTCGGACTCCTTCTTTATGTAAACAGATGTGACTTAATGATGCAAAGACGAACGGCTGCATGCTCGAATTTCCCGTGGAAACCAACCAGTACCACTCAAATTAGAACACATTATTATTATGGTTAAGCTTACGTTGTGAATCAGACTAAGGTAAGGAGATAGCTTTGAACACTGGCTGGTTATGTACTTGCTCAAAAATTGATTTTGGATAATTTTTAACCAAAAAAAGTAACGGACTGCAGCTTTAATCTCTTGAAAGGAGCTCTTCTACTCAAACTTCAGATTTATTAATATTAAATGATAAAGTAAATATCTGAGCACATGTAAAACTGACACCTCAGAACCAAGTCATAATATTAATATTCATGTGCCACAGAAATTCCATTAAGTAAAAAGACTAAGTGGAGTACAAAGATTACCCTTCAATGTCATTTTGAGCTAATTACTATTTATGAGCTCCTTATTCACCATATAGTGATGTCAACTAAACCTCGTTTCAACACAGCTACACCCAAGTAGTGAAATGCTTGGTTAATGTGTTCAGTGGAATGTGACTTAGCCTAGTAAATGCAGCGCTGTCTGTCCACACGCACGGCTCACCCTACCTGCCCCCTCATTCTCCTCAGATGGGCTGTTTTGTGTCTGTGTGCTTTGCTAACACTGGCCATTTAGCTCCTTTGAGCCAAGTGTTTACAGACTCTCAGCGTGTTTACAGACGCTGTAATGAATGTATGTTCAGAAAGCGTGCTGTGAATGCATCTGAGGGGGTCTGTGGACTTTGATCCATGCTCAGTACTCTAACTAAACAATCCTTGCTAACACTTTATAATACTTTACAAACATAACATTATATAATGCTTGAAGGACTACTTGTTAACAAATGACATGAAAATGTAAATTTGATGGGAAAAAAAAGGACATTTTGTCAGTTGATTGGTTTCAATCAATTTGATGTACATTTTGATTGCAGTTCACGTTCTGTATGAACAGATACATTTCTTGTCGTTGGAAACTTGGTTAAGACACAGTATAACATGTTCAATTAATTACAGATAGAAGTTTCATAATTCAGCTTGATTCTATTACACAAGCTCTTAATTCAGTTTGATTTGAGTTGCAGTTCTAATTAGATTTGATTAGATTCTGATTCATTTGGTGGTATATTTCAATAATATTGACCATTTTGCTTGTGTATGAACGAATTCACTTTTCGTTAATGTAAAAATGTGACATTTTTATAAAACTATTACAAAACTATTAACTCATGAACACTTCAGTTACAGACTCCCATAAAATAATTTAGAAAGTCTGTTAGTCCTTTTGGATGATTAATTAAAAGGGCCGAATATTAAGAGTCATTTATTCTTGAATGGGGCTACACTGTTTTTGATTTACAAAAAATAATAATTTAAAAGACTTATTTGTTTGCAATCTGACTACACAGTAAATGTCACTATGTGCTGCCCTCAAGGACATCTAAAAAAATGTCTTCTTGCCATTATATTTGCAATACACAGTATTTTTTTTATCTCATATTCAATTTAAACTGCAAAGATGTTCAGATATTCATATTTAGGGCCCGAGCACGAATGTGTGAGAACCCTATTGTAATTGCTCAGTCAATTATTCTTCTTCTCCAAAATAAATCGCATTTTTGAGGGCCTAAACATGCTCAAACTCATTATACTTTGCACACATCATAAGTGGTGAAAATTTGTGTCTGATATGGGTTTCAGAATTAAGTGTGGCAAAAAGGCTCGATAGCGCCACCTACGAAATTTAAATTAAGCGCCCTTCGCGCTACGTTTCATGTACAGGTATGAAATTCGGTAACAGCCCAATACCTACGGGCATACAATGTCCGATCCCCAAACTTCACGTTTTATTAGAGTCCTGGCCTGAAGACATCTACATGGCAATATTCAGTTACAGTCGTAGCGCCACCTGTAGGCAACAGGCAATGATGTTCTGCACTGTAATTCACTCCCAGAAACGCATTTTAAATATGCCATGAAGTACCAAACATGTTAGAAACACGTTAAATCATGCAACATTTGGCTAAGTGCTAATGTTTGTGATTAACGCCATGAAACAGGAAGTTGTTGTAACTCAGGCCTACAATGGGTGCTTCTCAATTCTTATTTGTGCATCCTTGTTTCCTTTCCTCGCTTCCTTTCCGCGCGTCTTAGCTCCACCCCTTCAGGATGCGAGGGAAGGAAACAAGGAAAAGAAGCGAGGACGGAGGAATTGAATCAAGTGAAATGATATCCTCGCTCCCTTTAGCGTCACTTCAAAGCGTCATCAGTTGCACTCCAGGGATCTACCCAAATGTTGTTAAAGTTTGGTTATTTAAAAAAATTATAATAAATATTAATAAAGCAAGATGCCCCGTTGAAATATGAGATATAAAGTTTATTTAAACTGTAAAAGTAAAGCATACATTTAAATTATTGTGACAGATATGAAGGGGGAGGAGAATGTGTACGTGCGTCAGGTTTCTCGACGAGAAAGATTTCCGCAAAGGATACACCTGTGTATCCTCGCTCATGACTCCTCAGGAAGCTTCCTCACTCCTCGATCCTCGCCTCCTCGTGGTGCAATTAGAGAATTGAGATGTCCTTCAAGATGGCTGAGCTCGATCGGTTTCCGGGTCATAGGATGGAGGACAGAGGAGCGAGGAAACGAAGAGAGATATTGAGAAGCACCCCATGTCCAATCTGCCCCAAACTTCACATGTTTGATATTAGTCCTGGCCTAAAGACATTTACATGGCAATATTCAGTTATAGTCAAAGCGCCACCTGTTGGCAGCAGGAAGTGTGGCACGTCGAAATGACTTTTCCATAATTCTCCTGTATTTACTCGCTTACATATTGCCCACTTTTCACTGTTTTCCTAAGGCCACAGGGTGGCGGTGAGCCTGGGTGTGAGGGCCCTTTCATCGCTGCTTGCAGCTTTAATTAAATTTAGTACTGATCTGGCACTGTGTAATATGAATGTTGAAGATTATTCTAAAGGGTAACTAAATCATGTGGTGAATATACTTTTTTTTTTTTTTTTTTTACTTTTTTTTTTNTTTTTTTTTAAATAATGTTACATTCACAAAACTGAACAAAAAAAGCAAGTACAAGAGAGTAAGACTAAACAAAAGTCATTCTGCTTCTGTGAAAGTCCTGGATCAGCTCTTCTGAGGATTGTTTAGGTAAATGCGAGCCTGCTGTGAGTTTGTATTGTACGCGATTGAAGCCTAGTATAATGTGATTGGCTGCGGTCTCTTAGCTATGGCTGGAGATTGTCCTATCTCTTTACTTCACCCAGAAGCGACTACCCGAACGGGTTCCCTCCTTTTGGAAAATGCAGGAATCCAATTACACACCACACACAGATGGAGACAAGTGTGTTTGTATGTGTGCAAGGCAGCAGAAGTAAAGAGAAACCAGAAGTGTTTAATTATTGGATTCAATCTGTATTTTGTTCAAGGGCTAGTCATTCGATCCTCTACATATCACGTGTTTGCATTATGACTGCTGAAAGAAGGAAGTTCTTTGCGTTGAAGTTATTTATGACTTTTAGATGCAAAACAGCTACTTTGAAAGTGGTTTGAACACAGAGCAAATGTGTTTTGTGAGCTCACTACATATAGTTAATTTTGTGATATTACTGTATGAAATAGAAGTCATTAAAAAGCTCTTCTGTGGACATTTTCTGACATTTCATGCCCACAAGGACAGCAAAACCTGTTTTTCCACACACGCACACACACACACACACACACAAAGTGCTTCCAGATTAGTCTTCAGATTACCTCTGAGCTCTGTGTGTGTGTTGAAACATTCAGTGTGGTCTGTGTGTCAAGTGTGTATGGTTTTTGTTGTCTCTAATCTTAAGGATTTGTGAACACAAACAGACAGCAATCATTTGTCTCCTTATCTGGTCTCAACTGAATCGGTCACCCCTGGCCAGTGACATTTTAAGTGACATGCGCTGATGATTGACTGCTGTTACAAGCCCAGAGTACATGCAGGCAAAGACTCGACGTGTCCAGCAAAACGAGGAATGACTGTAGTGATGCACAAATTGTGTCACTCCTAATCGTAAATGAGAAGCCTATGATTTATTTGGGTGAAACACTTCTCTTTGAGTCCTTGCAAAAAGCATCCTGTTGTTATTCTTGTCTCTCTCAGTGGTAAGTGGCAGATGAATAATTTAGCCTGTAGGATGGAAGTCCCTTCGCCCTGGTCATGTGTCACTCCTCTCAATCTGTATGTGTTGCACGTGTTTGTACAAAGAGGCAAATGGATGGTGATTTGTGCTTCATTTCAAGCTGCACATGGCCCTCATTCTTTCTCTCAGGCCTCATTAGCTCATAATTGTGAGTCTGTGTGTGTGTGGTAAAAGGGAATAGAGTTGTGTGAAAACTGCTCTTTTTCCTCTGTGTGTGTGTTTGTGTGTGTGTGTCTAAAGTATCATTTGAGCTCCCCATAAGACCACACATGCTCAATAAAAAATATCTGGCCAAAATAAGACATGCACCAGAATTTTGGCTACCGAAAATCCCGAAACCTCTATTTTCAATTTTGGGCCGAAATCAGTGTCCGAAACAGACGTTTAATTAGCGTTTCTCCGATGGCATGTTTTGACTGTTCAGCGTCTATTTTGTGCGCACAATGTGGGTAAGCTATACAGCATTTAAACATGTCAGCTGTGTGGACACACTAGCTCTGGATTGACAATATTTATTTCTCGATTTTAATCGGTAATGATATGGTTTCTTAAATCTGAAATCTTTTAGTCTGCTTTTTTTTGTTGATGCGTGAAAAAAGTCACTACACATTTATAGTGAGCCTGCCATCCATTGCAGAAAGCTTTGTCCTTTGTTACTTTTAATATGAAGCAACGTCTCAACTTTAAAATTCAGTGATTTTATTAGGAAATTCATCAATAAATGTCATTTTGGCTCTCTTTTATATGGCATGACAGATTGCTGTAGCACGGATCAAGTGCATGTGAACCGATTCTCTCATTTCCTCTTTACTATATCACAAAATAAACATGGGTGAATATCAGAAGGTATGATGAAACATTACAACTTACTGAAATGAATCATGTCTCATGTAATTGCTCAGTCGGTGTTTCAACCATTGAAAGATGTCGATAAAACAGCTTGTAGGCTATACAATGTCACTTAATGTAACATTTACCTCAAGAAAGCTATTCAATGTCCATAAACTCATAGTTAGCTAGAAAAAAATAACTCTAGAGAAGAGCATTTTGCTAAATATATGCATTGTATTAAATATTTATTATATTTTTACTTAACCTGTTAATTATGTCTTCATTAGTTAATGTATGTTCAAATAAATCTGTCATGAGAACAAGTTATTACAGTTTATTGTTGTTTTAAATGTTTATATTTCACCAATAAACTTAGAAACAATTCTGTTATTAAAAAGTTAAATTGTTTTATTAAAAACTGCCTTTTGTGCAATTTACATGTTTGTATGTCTCAGTTTTAGCTATCCGAGTGTTGATTAATAAATAAGTTTGATTGATTTAATTAATTTACTATTTGTTTTCATCCAAGTGCATCCTGAGTTTTTATTTTGGTGCATCCCTAAAATGATCACACACTATTGAAATGTTTGTCATTGATAGTGTATTCCTGAAGGGCATGTGACACGTCTGTGTATGAAATCCCATATTTACATTATGTTAAAGGATATGCTAAAGTATGCTTAAATATAAATACATCCACCATTGTCCTGTGTGTTCTTCACTTATATGACATACCATGAGAAGTACAAAGTTCTTTCATCATTTACACTCCATCATGTTGTTCCAAATTTATATGACTGACTTTCTTTTGAGGAACATAAAAAATATATTTTGAGAAATGCCTCAGTGTTGTTGTTTTATTATTATTATTACCTGTTTGATCGCCAACATTCTTCAACATATCTTTTGTGTTCTTCAGAACAAAGAAATACAGAACTATCCTTTAGACCTGCAACAAGCAGCCTGAGTTCTCTACCATTTTTGTTAAACCTTTTGAATCTGATGTCTTCTCATCTCCTGAGGCCTCGTGGGATAGCAAAGTGTCCACTGGCAGCACACTTCAGAATCTCAACAGATGCAGTAAATCATCTGGGGATTGTTCACCTACTGTTTCATGAATACTGAGTATTTGGACATCTGACATTGCACTTAGCACACTTTATTTTTGTCTTGTTTTCCAGTAAGAAAATATCTGAACTTCCTTAAAACAAGATTTACTTGAGAAGCAAAATTGTAAGATATTATGCAATATACACTGCTGTTCAAAAGTTTGGGGCTGGTAAGATTTAAAAAAAAATGTTTCTGAAAGAAATCTTTTATGCTCACTAAGGCTGCATTTATTTGATCAATTATACATAAGTTTGGCCTGCGACTTTGTGCCAAGGTCCCTTTCATTCCCAGCTTTCCTGTCTCCTCTCTATTGTCTCTATCAATAAAAAGTGGAAAAAGTACCTAAAAACAGAAGGTACAGTTTCACACTTCCAGACATCTGCGTATGCAAATAAACATGTTTACTGTACGCGCAAACACACGCACGGCCGCGTTCCCAACGGACCCCCTCAAGCTGTTCATCTCCGTCTGTTCCCACCCCTCAATCTTTATTCCTCTCTCTCTGCACACATCAGCTGTGTCATGAATGATTCTCATTCACCCACCGGACATCTCCATTTTCCTGCTTACCACGCATTTACTCCGATTATGTGTGAGCGTGAGCAATAATAAGCTCTGCGGACAGAACCTGTGTGCTCCGTCATCTGTCCTTGCGATTTATAAAATGAAGGTCTACTCACACACGCAATTGGTAGTCACAGCGCGTTGTCTTCCATCTAAACTCCCATTCTGGGCACTCGTCTGTCACTGTCCGCACTGGACTGAACAGTTTTTCTCCCAGTATGGAGGAATGAGAAGTGGGAGCTCACCAGATTTAAGACCACGGTGTTCCCTGTGTGTGTGTGACATGATGATGGGTGACAGGCCTCCGAATGGTGGTGTGTGATTTACATAAACGCCCTCTGAGTGTGTGTGTGTGGCATGTCACCTGCAGGCGGCAAGCACAGAGAAAACATGGTTGACACACAGCCTCTTTCTTTCATCCTGTTTTACATGCCGCTTTGGACCTTAATCTGGGCAGATGCCGTATTTTGTTTTATACAAATGGTAACGAAGTTGACAGATAGACCTACAGTCTTTTTAATGGGTTGTACTGCTGTGTAACTTTAGTGCTGATCGTTCAGTGCAGGGGTTTTCAAAGTATGTGAATAAAAGAGATGTGACATTGGACTTAAAGGGTTAGTTCACCCAAAAAGGATTTTTTTTGTCATTAATTACTCACCCTCATGTCGTCCCAAACCTGTAAGACCTTCGTTCATCTCTATTTTTGATTAAATCCGAGGGTTTCTGAACCACACATAGGCAGCAACCTTATTGCACCTTTTGAGGTCCAGAAAGGTACAGTAATAAAGTAATGGTTAAAATAGTCAACGTGACTACAGTGGTTCAACGTTTTTGTGCACACCATTTTGTTTTTGCGCACAAAAAGTATTCTCTTTGCTTCATAACATTAAGGTTGAACCACTGTAGTAAAACAGACTATTTTAACAATGTCTTTAATACCTTTCTGGACCTCAAAAGGTGCAATGACGTTGCTGCCTATGTGTGGTTCAGAAACCCTCGGATTTCATCAAAAATATATTAATTTGTGTTCCGAAGATGAACAAAGGTCTTACGGGTTTGGGACGACATGAGGGTGAGTAATTAATGACAGAAATTTCATTTTCGGGTGAAATAACCCTTTAAGACAACCAGTATATACAGTATATGGTACCATATGTGTATCTCTTACAGACTTTATATTTGCTTGAAATTAAATATGCCATCTACACTGACTGATGTGGTCTGCATCTCTGCTGTGCATTGTTTATTATTGAATCTCTCTATCGTCTACCCCCTTCACTTCTTTCCATTTACAAACCGTGCTCCTGTATGTTAAGGTAAGACGTGTATGTGTTTAGCGTTCTGATGGACTGCTGACTCCCTCTACACATCAGTGTAATGACCTATCCACACTCTTCATCCAGAGAGAGACGGTGAGAGGGAGATTTTCAATAACAGTGCTCAGCGGTGCTAAACGCAGGCTCAGAAGTAATCGCCTCGGTGGGCTCACACACACACACACACACACACGTCTCAATTTGAGCACCTGTGGGAGACAGAGAAACAGTGGGGTCCACAAGACCACTGCTGGAATAAAAACATGCTTTCGTTTGTCTAAATAAATACATTTTTTGGACAAATTATATTATTAGCATTACAGTTTGAGTGAAATGTTGAATTGAAAAATAACCATGAATTTAAGTTTGTCTTAGTTTTTGTGTTCCCTTTTGCTTTAATGGCAGCAGCGCTCAAGTTGTATGAACTCCTCAAGTTTGTTTAAAGCTTGAACGTCGATGGAAGAAGAACATCTGATGATCTGTACAAAGAGTAGATAAAAATGATAAGGAAGCAATGGAGAGTTCCCATAAAACATGTTTACTTTTTTTTTTTTTTTTTTTTTTAAAGCTTCCTCTTGACAAGTATTTCTTTCCTTCTTTTCTCACCTACACAGTTTTGATGTGGCTGTGTTTTTTCAATTTGTGAGTTTCAGTCTTTTCAGCTGGTTAGCAGACAAACTGGTCAAACTAGTTTTATGCCTACGATACTGTAGGTTTTTTCGTTCCTGTCTCACTCTTAAGGTGCAGTCACACTAGCGAAATTGATCCATTTTCTATTGTCAGTAGTGTAGCGATGCATGAAGCACTGCTTACACAGAAGTCCCTTTCAAAACAAACAGCTCTATATTGGTCAATGCGGCGAATATATTGGTCAACCAACTTGAGCCTAATGTGAAATCTGAATGGGAAAAAAAAGTAAAATCTTTAATAAGTATGCCCCCAGTTTCACAGACAAGGCTTAAGCTAGTTCTAGACATGTTTTGAGCTGTTTTAACACAAAGCAACTTGTACTGAAATAAATTAAAATATGTCAGTGCCATTGTTTTGACTCAAGATGCACACCAGTAATGTTTTTTTTTCTAGTGTACGTTTATAAAAGCTACTTAAATTTTCTGATTGAAGTGAGGCCTAATCCTGGCTTAGGCTAAGCCCTGTCTGTGATACTGGGCCTTAGAGTTACAGGCATGCAAACTTTGGAAAAACAATATTTATGGCACTCAGGTATATTCTATGCAATTGTGTTGATAGAAAGAAACAAGATGCATTTCTAGTTTCAACATTATTTGTTGTTCAGATATTCCTCTTTAAAAGAAAAATGTATTAGCTGTATGCAAAGTGACCCACATTTGGTTTTTGGCCACTGAAAATGTGTACAATTGGCCAATTTACTCATGGAGCCACATTAAGGTCTCCATATCTCTAGCATTGTACCATATGAGGCCTTTAAAATGAACATACCAAAAGACATGTTTGTTAAAAACCAAAATATAAAAGGATATTAAGATATCTTTAATAATACTTGAGTTACAGGCATGCAGACTTGGGGCAAAAAAACCACAAGAAGTGCTTTTCCCCATTTTTATACTGTCACCTTTGGCATATAATGCAACAAAGATAGTGTAAAGTCAGCAGATTTTACTAGTAGACCTACCAATATCTGTGTAAAAATAAAATAATGATGCTGCCATCTTTCTAAAGTCATTTTTACCCCCTGAAATTTGGTTCCAAATCTCAGGTGAAAATTGTCATTTTGACATTTGGCCTCTACAAAATAGTGGATTACTGTCAATAAACATCCATAACATTTAATATTATGACTTTCATCACTATTTATGTTTGTCTTTCTTCAGAAAAAAATATTAACAAAATCAAAAATTTGAGCCGAGGAAGTTTCAGAAATTTGGTTATTTTGACAGGGAATGACCCAGTAAAGAGCATAGAAAATTATGGGGAGAATGGGATCTGGAAATGTTGCGAGCTGGAAACTCTTAAACTCTGCTGGACTCTGCAAGTCGGAAAGGCTCTGACATATACATTGGTCCCTTGGTACTTTACTGTTTTGTGTGCAATTTTCACTTCTTTACCACATTACACCCCCACTGATGGTGCGCACACGTACACACTCGTGCGCTCACTGAATGTGTTCTGTCAGGGTTGTGCTGGATGATGAATGCTTCAGGCAGAGAGCGAGCTTGAATGTTTTTTTTCATAGATACTTTCACACACACTTGCACACACACACATTCACATTTAGATTCGCACCCTCTCGCACACCCTGGCTGAGATCAGAAACATTGGCCTACTTGCTGTTTTGTTGTAACCTCATTTATCATTTCTCATTTTGCCATCCCTGAACTCCTAGACTGCGCCAGTATGTGCTGAATTTCTCTCCGGCTGCGCTCAGCGAGGTGGTCGCGGGTCACCTGAATTTAGCCGGACAGAAATGAAGGTTATTTCCTGTTCTCATGGCCTTTTCCCATTCTCTTTCCAGGGTCGTTGGCTCAGCGCGTGAGGGTGGAGCCAGAAGTCGTGTCATATCCTGGTCAGTCTGTGACACTGCGTTGCCAGTTTCCGAACCCAGGCGAAAACCAGCTCACTCAGGTTTGAAATAAACTTCATGTTTCCTGCCAGTCTTAAGCAAAGCTGTGGAACCCAATGAACAAGAGTTTGTTAAAAGAACTTGTTAGGGCTTGTATAAGAACTTTCTGAAAGTGTTTGTGCTGTTGGTCTCTTCTGAATTAAAGGTGCCATCGAACGTTTTTTTACAAGATGTAATATAAGTCTAAGGTGTCCCCTGAATGTGTCTGTGAAGTTTCAGCTCAAAATACCCCATAGATTTTTTTTTGTTTATTAATTTTTTTAACTGCCTATTTTGGGGCATCATTTGAAATGCGCCGATTTAGGCTGCGGCCTCTTTAATTGCTCACGCACCTTTAAGTTTGAATTTGTTTCCTCTGGCATGCAGGTGTCATGGATCTTTGAACCGACTGACGCAGAGCGAACCAACATCGCAGTTTTCCATCCAAACTTTGGGGCAAATTACCCTACCAAATCCCCTCTAGCAGGGCGTGTCCATTTTATATCAGAACCACCCACTTTGGACAACCCGTCCATTCAGATCAAAGATGTGAAGATGACCGACGAGGGACGATATATCTGTGAATACGCAACCTACCCTTCCGGCAACGAACAGGGAGTCTCTTCGCTGATCATGCTGGGTGAGTTTGTGTTTGTTTGTGCTTGTTTGTGCAGAAGAAAAGATCTGATTAATTAAAAATAAAAACAAAATAATTGACTTTTATAATAAAATCAGGGGGAGAATATGCTTTTTTTTTTTTATTTAATAATTGACAGAAGGCATTCTTTTCAATAAAATACAACTGGGAATTTGGTTCTTTTTAAATAATTGACAGCTTTTTTTCAGCAAAACCAGGGGGTGGGGAATTTAAAAGACAAGTGACAGCTTGGTCGAGTATAAAAATATTTGTAATTTGCAGCATTAGTCTGCTTCAAAAAGTATGTGTGTGTACGCATACTCAGATTCACGTCTGTGTCCGTTTGTGGGCTTAAAGGGGATTTATAAATGGTATTGTCAGATCAATTGTGCTGCTGTTAATGTGTGTGAAATGTGGCAGTAACCTTGGCCGGGCTCTTGCTCGCTTGCCCCCTCCCTCCTCTCTCTCTCTCCGCTATTGATCTGCCTGCTTATCATGCTGAGAGGCCGTCGCTTCCCTGTCGTTCCCCGTCTCCCCTGCTTTTCTCCTTTCCCTCTCTTTGATGTCTTTCTCAGAGCGAAACGTGAGTACAATGTGAGCGCTGTGCTAGCGTGTGGCAGGACAAGCCGATCTGTGATCTTCCCGTCTCCACTTCCTCCCCTCCTCCTCTCATCCTCCCTTACCCTTCTTCACATTATAGCATCAAATAAAGGTCAAACTCTCTCTCTTTCTCACAGCTAAACCAAACAACATGGCTAATACCATCACAGTTGAAGCCGGCAAAACCCCGGTCATTGTGGCACGCTGTGAATCATCCAATGGCCGTCCGGCAGCGACCATTTCTTGGTCCACGGCGCTTAATGGAAACGCAACGACGCCGACGAAGACGGACAATCCGGATAATACGGTCACTGTCCAGAGCACCTACATGCTGGCTCCGCAGCCAGCGGATAATGGCAAAGACATCAGCTGCATGGTGTCGCACCGTACCATGTCCAAGCCTGAAAACTTCCCGATGAAACTTGTTGTTGAATGTAAGATTTCAATCAGACCATTAATTACACCAGCAACTACTGATCCAAATACTGTTACGTTAAGCATTCTTTGTTGCTATAGTTGATAATTTCTTTAGTGAGTCATGTCTCAATTGGTCCAGGCCAGTAATATGCCTCAGAATATGTCAGAGGCCATCAAGCAAATTACCTTGAGGCTTTACAGTGCTGTTTAGACCAGAAATATGAGCTAAGGTCAATGAGGTCATCATGGAGTCAGCTGACGGACCATATCAGTGTTCGGTTTACCTAAGACTTCAATGGCTCAAGGCTAAATTCATTCATTAAGGCTAGTTGTTCGATCCACTGATTCACTCTGTCTCTATCTCTTTATCAGATGCTCCCCAGGTGCAGATAGTTGGGTATGATAACAACTGGTACAGGGGCCGGACAAGTGCGTTTTTGACCTGTCAGGCTGATGGAAACCCCGTCCCCACAACTGTCACCTGGAAAACGTGAGCATTTCATTTCACTTTCAGTTCTGTTTAGTCTGAGCCTTAAGTCGGGTTTACACCATAGAATTTTAGGCACCTTTTTGCTGTTTTTCTAGCATAGTAAAAGACTTTATAGGGCAAAATCTGCAGGCTTTGATAGCTTTGTGCAGGGTTGTCCAAACCTTCTCCTGGAGGGCTACTTACTTGCAGAGTTTAGCTATAATACACCTGCCTGGAAGTCTCTAGTGATCCTGAAGATCTTGATTGGCTGGTTCAGGGGTGTACAATCTTGTTCCTAGAGGGCCACCTTCTAGCCGGGTTTTGCTCCATTCCTAATTTAACACACCTAAACTAATCAATGTCTTCAGGATTACTAAAAGCTTCCAGTCAAGTGTGTTGGGGCAGGTAGGAGCTAATCTCTGCAGGACATTGTCCCTTCAGGAGCAGGACACCCCTATCCTATGCAAAGAATCTCAGTATCAGACAAAGTTCTGGCAGTGTCAGAAATTTTATGGCACAGTCGCACAGTGTGGTGACTTATATGAGAACTGGGACCAAAGTCTTGGCTACGATGTGTATCATTGATGTCACACATCCTATGCAATACTTTAATGGGAATATATCAGGTTGCCGGGGGCATATACAGTCTGATAAGCAAGCAATATTCAAAAAATAGTGTAAAAGTCATAGAGTGTTCACCTAGCTTAAGAGAATGACCACAAACCGCCCACTGTCCATTCACAGGCCCAAAATTGGAAAGCACTTTCTCAATCTGGCACTCTCTATTCTGAATCGGCTGGCTTTAACACAACTTCTGGGAGTAAGGACTGACACATTTTGTTATTCAATGCCAGTCTTTTATTGTGTTGTCAATTGTTTCAAATAAACTCACCTCTAAACGGCAGACTGTTGTCAGTCAGATGGCTTTTTCCTGTCTAAGTGGGTGGTTCTTGGCCAGAATAAAATGCGAAGTGAACCAGACATAATGCTAACAGTCATGAGGTCTTTTAAGCTTTGGTTCTATCTGAAACGTTATGCTAATGTTGTCTGAATGTTGTTCCTCAGTTTGGCCGGGCTGATGCCTGAAACGGTGCAGGTGAAGGAAAACCGGCTTGCCGTGCAGAAAGTGGATGACACAATAAATACCACCTTCATCTGTGAGGTCAGGAACAACTTGGGATACGGCAGAGATCAGATCACCATCTTCGTGAGGGGTGAGTCTGTCTGTATAGTATTTCATCACAGGATCCTCACACATTTATACTGTGGTGAGTGTGAGGTGGTAGACTAAATTTAGACTAAATTTCAGACAAGCAAGGGGTTACAGTTCAGACATAAGGCAGTTTGTTGGCACTTTTCTTGTCTGTATGTGTGTTTCATTCCTCAAGATCTTCTCGCATGCACTGTCATCCCTCAGCATTCAGCTGTTCCTGACTTAGTGGTGGTGTTTTTTATTTATTCTGTGACTTTTGTTGATCTGGAAAACATGTCTGAAAATGTGAGTGTGTGTGTGTGTGTGTGATTGCAGATGTAACTGTGTTGGGTGGGGTTGGGTTGAGTGCAGCTGTATTTGGGTGTTATTGAACAGTGTTTTGACACGGTTATCGGTTTAAATCATAGTTTTTGTGTATTCAGAAAAAATGTCCTTAAAGTCAATATGTTGAAGATATAGTATCACTTGCAGCATGCTGTTAAAGCAATTTCACAGCGTGTGAAATTGTGTTGTGGTTATAGCTTACTCTCACACACTGGGTCGGTAAGATTTTCTTTTTTTGATGTTTTTGAAAGCCTCACCAAGGCTACATTTAGTTGATCATAAATACAATAAAATCATTAATGTATTGTGAAATAGTATTAAAATTTAAAATAACTGTTTTCTAGTTTAATATATTTTAAAATTTAATTTATTTTTTTGCCAAAACTGAGTTTTTAGCAGCCATTACTCAAGTCTTCAGTGTCACACGATCCTTCAGAAATCATTCTAAAATGCTGATTTGATGCTCAAGAAACATTTCTTGTTATTATCAATGTTGAAAACATTTGTACTGCCTAATATTTTTTGTGGAAACCATGATATGTTTATTTCAAGAGTCTTTGATGAATAGAAAATTAAAAAGAATAGCATTTATTTGAAATAGAAATCCTTTTTAACAATGCAAAAGTCTTTGTCACTTTTGATCAATTTAATGTGTCTTTGCTGAATAAAAGTATTCAGTAATATCAGTCAGTAAAATCTTACTGACCCCAAACTTTTGATGCTGTGTATATATTTATATAATGCATTTAAGTGAGCTACTGGACCCTCTAGTAAAGTGTCTGGTGTTTCAGTTGGGCGATCATAACACAACATAAAATGATTTGGCGATTTAAATCAATCATATTCTTTCGATTTAAAAATAGTGCAAGGTTCATTTTTTTTTTCTCGTCATATTTTAATTGAAAGTAATTTAATTTTCATCATGGGGCATCCATTAATTCTTCCTTCATCTTATTTTTATTTATTTATTTTTTGACTATGGCAACTATATTGAGTTTATTATCACTGGTGTTCAGATAGGGGTGGGTTCGATTTGTGACCTCTGGTAAACTACCCCTGCCCCTCCCATAGCTTCATGGCCAAAGTGAGCGCTACGTTTGATCGCTGTCATGGGACTCAAAATTGTCCTCTCCTGGCTTTTTCTGGCCCGTTCTGATGTCCTGTGACAGGCTGATGGAATAAAATATCCATATGGTTGACTGCGGAGGGACTGAGCTGCTTTAGTGCTGAACAAGACTAATAGCTCTTAGGTAATGTGGAGGAAAGGTGCTTTTCTCTGACAACTTAGGTATTAAGAGCCTTCTACCTTCCTCCATTCCTCTTGCTATCCTCTCTCTCTCTTTCTCTTGCATATATGTGTCCTTTCAGATCTGTGTGGCTTTAAGGCAAATCTTTGCTCATTTGGAAAAGTACATTCCCCTATCAAACAATAAACTGACAACATCTTGCCTTCCCTCCGCTTTTGGTTCCTCCCATATTGTCATGGAGTGAAAACAAGAGAAAAGGACAAGCAGGAAGAGACTGAACTAGGAGAGGAGGGTGGAGCGGATGAACGCTGGTGGCATTTCAACCCCCCTGGGAACCTACGGCTCTCCCATCGCACGTGCATCCTCTTGCTCTCCTCCCCTCTTCCGCTCGCATCACTTTCATCGTCTTCGCTTCAAACTCTCTCGTTTTGTTTGCCTGAGCCATTTCTGTGCCTTCCAAACCTGCTACCCACCCTCCTTCTCAGACCATCTCCCCCCTCCAAAAGAGGCACTCGGTGAGGATAAGTCAGTCACTGCTGTTTCAGCTCCCGGCCTCTTATCCTCCTCTGTCAAAGGAAGAGCGGAAGGGAAATGCTAATCAGCCCCGTAATGCAAAGCCAGGCTGTGTTGTGCATGTGCGGCCAAAATGTGTTGCGTTCAGTTGGCGTTCGCGGCATGTAGTGTAGGAATCAGGTGCAAGAGGAGATATGTTCCGTGGAGCGCCGCGGGAAGTGTTGGTTAGCCGTGAAGTGGTTCTGCTTAAGTACAGCCGTTTTGACAGCCATGAAATGGCCACTACCTTCTCGGTCGTGTGGCTGTCTTCGCCCCCGGCAACCATCTCCATGGTGACTAAGGTCGGCCCGCACAGATCTTGTCTCGGTGTTCCTCCTGAAAGCATGAGAGCGGTACAGAGATACCTCGGAGCGTGTTTTGTAGCTCCACCACTGGAGCCAGAGCCGGGAATCCAACTTCGAATCCAAATCGTTTCTCAACACTGTGCCTCATGTTGCTCTCAGGCTAACCTAGATTCAACCCCCACTTCTCTCTCTCTCTCTCTCTTGCTCTCCTCCATCATTCATTTTCAACTCTGGAGATTCTGTCATATTCTCCATCCAGCTGTCAAGGAAAAAAAAATCTCCTCCTCTGCCTTGTCCTGCTCTCTCCCGTCCAGTAGTGTGATGGAAAAAAAGACAAGAGAGGATGTGAGGCATGCAGAGACATTTTTTTTGTCTCGTCTGTCTAGAAAAGCTCCATGAGCTTTATTCATCCACTCAGCCATTCACTTAGAGACTTTCAGACCGCTAATATGTACATTTATTAATATACTGGCAGTACTTAAAGAAAGATGAAGAGACTACATTAGTGGTAATACAATATAATTAGTGGTTTTCGCTAAGGCTTGGGCAAACTATCCCTTTAAGCAACTTTTAAAGATGTGATGTAACAGAAGTAGCGTAGTATTCTTCCATATAGTGGTCAAATAATTAAAAAAAAATTAAATGTATGCCTGGATGAATGATCCACAGTAAGATCAAAAAGATGCATTTCAAAAATAGATCATGCCAGTTTTAAGCTACCTCATAAAAAAAAAAAAAAAAGATTAGTTCTCTTCAGAATTAAAAACTCTTTAGAATTACTCACCCCCATGTCATCCAAGATGTTTGTCTTTCTTTCTTCAGTCGAAAAAAAATTATGTTTTTTGAGGAAAACATTCCAGGACTTTTCTCCATATAGTGGACTTCACTGGGGTCCAATGGGTTGAAGGTCCAAATTACAGATTCAGTGCAGTTTCAAAGGGCTCTACACGATCCCAGATGAGGAATAAGGGTCTTGTCTAGCAAAACGATCGGTCATTTTCAAAAAATAAATACATTTTATATAATACTTTTTAACCACAAATGCTCTTCTTGCACTGGTCTGCGACACGCATTACGTAATCATGTTGGAAAGGTCACGCATGACGTAGGGGAATGTACCAATCCAGACCAATCCAGTGTCTACAAAGCGAACGTGCCAAGACTAAGTCAAACAGCCTTTACAAAAAAAGGTAAAACAACGATGTTGGATAATTTTGAAGTTTTTCACCCTACCGCGGTACTTCCGCCTACGTCATGCGTTACCTTTCCAACGTTACTACGTTTCGCGTGGCACACCGCAGAGCTAGTGCAAGATGAGCATTTGTTTAAAAAGTATATATTTTTTTTTTAATAAAATGACTGATCTTTTCGCTAGATAAGACCATTATTCCTCGGCTGGGATCGTGTAGAGCCCTTTGAAGCTGCATTGAAACTGCAATTTTGACCTTCAACGGATTGGTAGCTGTTGAACTCAACTATATGGAGAAAAATCCTGGAATGTTTTCCTCAAAAACCTTAATTTCTTTTCGACTGAAGAAAGAAAGACATAAACATCTTGGATGACATGGGGGTAAGTAAATTATCATGAAATTTTAATTCTGAAGTGAACCAATCCTTTAACAACTTCCTATGGGGAAGAAAACTTATATTGCCTTTCTTTGTGAATTACGAATTTGGTACTACTTCAAGTTTTGGTGGTTCTTGGTCCGTGACTTCTCTAGAAACCACTCAGAATGCCCTACCAACCACATATCAATGTACTGAAAACCACTCTGAACACTTTTCAGTCGTGTGCCAACACCCTGGCGTTGTGACTGTGACTTAAGCACGGGCAAGCACCCGTCCGTGGCTGTATGTGAGCGCAAAATCTTTCAATAATGAAGCCATGTAGATCCGTGGGTGTGTGTGCGCCCGCTATATGATCAGACTGTCATGTATAATTCAGAGGACTCAGGCAGGCAGAGAGATTGACTCAAAGATCAGAACAACATGCTCACTCTGACTGAAACAGTGGGAGCTGGAGGTGTGTGTGTGGGAGAGAGAAGTACGCCACAGTGGGTGGCTAACGGGAACACGGCGACTGAGGCAGTCAGACATGATTGTGTTCCTGTTGTTTCTGCCTTGTCTGTGCAAGATGCACAAGAAAAAACAGTGACAATCAATGAAAAAAGTAAGAGTTTGAGATTATAATGTTGTTTATTTTGGGTGTTAACACATGCACTGCTCTCTTTCAGCAGTGCTAGTCACGTCTTTGTACACTCATTTTATCTCATACACGCATTCACCGGGCAGTGAGGAAGAAGCTGTTTTGTGTTTGTGGCTTCAAGGCCGATGCGTCTGTCTGCTGTCTCCCCTGTCAATCCTAGCTTCCTCACTTACGCCTTCCCTCCTCTCATCTGTCCGTCTATCCATCCGTCAACCAGTCATCCGTCTCTTTGTCCATCATCCTTTCTTTTCTGTTTCATGTGAGGCTGCATGCTGGTGCTGTGTTTCCTTCTTTATTGTGCAGTTGTAAGTGTGAACTCTGCAAACTGGCCTTATGGAAAGCAGTTCCCCCTAAGGAATTGTACATAAATGTCACCCTCCCCACATGCATTCATGTGATTCAACATAAGCCCTATTCGGACTGGACTAGTTTTCTAAACGATGTTTGAGTTACAATTCTTATCACTCGACACCTGTGATTTCATGTACCATTTTGGACGGGACTAACACCCGCTTTTATTACAGAGGTGGGAGAGTGTCTTTTCTAGACGTGGGTCATCTGCTATGCTTGCGTGCATCACGTATGATTTCTGTTTTTTAATGAATTACTAATTGGTATAACTTTAATTTATTATTAAAACCCTATTTAAAATTCACATGGGTTTATAGAAGTGGCTGTTTATAATAAACCCACATAAGTGAGCAGAGACATTTAGACAAGTATCTTATCTGACACTGATATTAAAATGTGCTTTACAGTTTGTGCGATTTGGCTCTATTTATTCATTTTATTTTTTTATCTGAGACCATCCATATTGAAACGAAATGAAAACATGCAAAAGTTAATTAAAATCACAAAGTATGCCTGTGACACATAAATCTCTCTAACGTCCTCCATGAAAACTAGTCTTCTCCGAATAGGGCTATACACACAGACACTTCAGTTTATACATGGACTGTGTGCGAGAAACTGGAAATAAAGACCCCATGAAAACACTTAGGTTAGATGTTTGTGAATGATTCAGTGTTTTTGAATTAATCTTTTAAGTGAACAAAAAAATTCTTCCCTTCCATGCACTGACTCTATTTTTTGTTGTTGTTGGACGTACTAAACAAATATGCTCTTAACTGAACAAGTCTGTTTTGAGTCTTAACAAGACTCTAGGGGACACATTGAACAAGGCATCACATAAACGAACTGAATGAACTAGGGCATCTTGCTTGTGAACGAGGTTTTTCTGACCAACTTAAAGAGTTGGCCATGTCATTTGTTCAGTTTGGCATGTGAGTCAGTCTCATTCACAACAAGTAGAGAAAAATGGTTATAAAAAATATGAATTTGTAAAATGTGTATACACAAATTTCAATAAAAGGTAATAAGATATTTTGGTATCTATTAACAAAAGAGTTAAGATAATTTTTTATATTTCACAAATATATTCCCACTTCCTGGCATATCGGTGTAACTTAAAAGGGTCGCTGAATTAATCTTTTTACTAAATGGTTCAAAAGATTTAAGTCACTTGCATCAAAATCTCCACCATTATAGAACATATCAAAGCACTGGTCCCTTTATGATTCACTTGACGTGAACCAAGTTGTGGTAGTTGCTAGTCAGTTGCAGGTGGTATTTTTAATTTAGGGGGCGGGACATTTTTATTCTAAAGAGCATTTGATTGGACAGAAATCTCTGTAGTTCAGGATGAGTCATCGATATTTTTAGTCTGCTGAAGATGACTTTAGCGCTAATACTGTAGACATGGACTTAAAGGCAAAAAATCTCCATTTTTGATTTCATTGGATTAAACATTTCATTTCCATTTCCTTTCCATGAATCTAATTCCATCTAATTCTTCCTTCCTTTTCTCTCTTTTTCACCTTTCTGTCTCTAGAGCAATCACCTTCCTCTTCGAACGCAGGTGTGATCGCAGGCGTGATCTTCGCGTGTCTTCTGGCCATCGTACTGATAAGTGTCCTCGCCTACTTCCTGGTATCCCATAATCGCCGCCAACAGCATGGTTACCGTGGCACCGGCAAGCCAACCGGTGCTCCCTACGACTCCTTTACCCGCCTCTTTGGCTCTGCTAAGTCAAGCAAAAACGGTACCGGAAACAACGGAAACAACAACACGCCCATTTACAGAGGAGATGTGGGGCTTAACGAGAAAACGGCCAATCTGGGCATGCATCCGGGTGGCGTGGCTCTGCTCGAGACCACACGCACGCGCACAGCGGAGGATATCCTGCTTAGTAGAGAGATGGATGAGGTAGAAAGGAAGAAATTTGATGAACTGGAAGAAGAGGATGAGCGATATGACCATTTCACTGGGGTTGGACCAATCCTACAGCTCCGCCCACATGAAGATGACATAGATGATGACATGGAGTCCCAGAGGGATGGCTCTGTGATCTCTCGGACTGCTGTCTACGTGTAAGAGGAGAGCAGAAAGAGGTTCTTGAAGGGTAAACGTGGACCTCTTCCAGAAGGATTACATTTCTTCCTTTCAACGAATATTCATTTTATTGTAAAAACTAATTACGGCATCAAATACCATGAGAAGGATTAATGGATGGATTGAGTTAATGAATGGATGAATTAAAATGCTGGATATAGCACAGATTAAAACATTGAAGGATCGGGTGAAGTAAATAGAGACTACTAAGTGCAAAAATGTCAGGCTTCCATTCCTATTATTGCTCTGGTTGTCATGGTGACACGTTTTGAGTAGTATGAAACTGCAGATGTTGACACTGCGTGATATATATATGACATGCACACACATGAAGTTATGTATGTAAACCCACTGTGCTGTTATGTAATCGTTTTAACTTGTTCTAAATTGGTTTCACACTTAAACCAGTTTCAAACTTGATTTACTTTCAAACGTAATTTTATTTGAGTTCGGTTAGAGCACATTCCTCGGCCCTACATCTATTTCAGCACGTTCTATGAAAGCTGTCCTTATGTATTGTGTAGAGTCAAACATGCACAGTGCTTTTGATCTAAATTCACCCTCACACGCTCATCTGTCTTGAGATGACGTGTACAGTTCACTCATTATGCAGCACTCAATATCTCAATCCTGTGACATGACTCACCATGAATCATTTAGTTTCGAGGCTAATCAAATCAAATATTAATGAATTATGTATTCGTTCTCACCCACAATCCATTTAGTCAGGAAAAGATGGGTTCAAGGCAGCGCATTTTACCGTTTTCCCTGCACATGTACAATTTCCTTTTCCATTCAATCACAAAACAATGTAGCAGATTGCTGTAGTAATAAAAACAGCGAGTCAGGGTCACATCCTTATTCACAGTGAACTTTAAACCCTGACGGAAAGAGAGGATTCAACTAAATTTATTGTAATATGTTACCGTTAAACTGATTAAGTGATGGTGTGCCACATATCTAACACTTTACAGTATGGTTTGTTAATATTAGTTGTAGTTATCATGAACTTACAATGTTTACAGCATTTATATACTTATACATACAATATACTATTGTTTGTTGTTAATTTATAAGCTTGAAATGTATGTAAAAATTGACTGTAGCTAAGATTAATAAATGCTTTGGGCATATTGTTTAAAGTTAGTTCATGATACCTAATGCATTATTTAATGCTAACATATTAAACCTTACTGTAAAGTGTTACCAACAAATCTATATTTATAGCTATACCCCACGTCCATTGTTACCATGGCCACACAGCTATATATATATAAATATATACCTCTCCTCCGACACCACAGTTAAGCATCACGTACTGTTATTTCCTTGATTTATTGTTGTCCTCACCATCGGTGAGATACACTGCCTTGTCTTAGGGGAAATAAAATGAAGAAGCTCTTGAATGAGTGAACGATCATGTGTAATGTTCGATGTGAGGTGATATGTAAACTACTGTATGTACACATTTTATTTTTCTTAAAAATGACAAAAAATGTCTATACTTCTAAATGTTGTAAATACGGAGACGGGGCGAGGTGAATATCCAGGTCGAATGTTGCGCATGTCAACCACGGCTCTGTGCATACAGAACTATATGAGAGCACATATCACATATTTATATCTGTAATCTAGCATCGACTGTACTAGAT
This sequence comes from Anabarilius grahami, assembly GCA_003731715.1. Taxonomy (NCBI): domain Eukaryota; kingdom Metazoa; phylum Chordata; class Actinopteri; order Cypriniformes; family Xenocyprididae; genus Anabarilius; species Anabarilius grahami. The sequence goes on from RJVU01032893.1 coordinate 852,675, forward strand.
TCACCTGTACTGGGTTTAAACACATTCACATGGGGAAGCTTTCTATCGGGTGTAGTTTGAGTGTATGTGTGTGTATGAGAGTGAGTCAGCGTGTTAAGTGGTGTCTGACTCGAGGGCAGTGAGTTATTCCTCCGGTCTCTCAGGGTCTCGCACACGTACACGGTGTGATTTAAACTGGACACACACACATATATTCGTTCTCCCTCTAAATCATCTTTCAAACCAACTGCCCTTGAGTCTATAAGCATCTCTCTTTGTTCCCGAGCATCAGAGGGCATACTGGGTACCGTAGTGTTGTTTCCCTGGGCTTCCATCTTGATTCAGTGACCCTATTAGTGCCACGTCTGGATCAATGCTGCTGAAAGAAGTTGTTCTCACCTCTGAAAGGGTGGTCGGTCTGACACGGGCCGGTCTGGCGCGTTCTGATCCGTCTGGCACCGAATAGGCCGGGGTTTCGACGCAGCTTAGTTTACGTCCTGATTGAAAGGTCAAACCGCAATCAGTGAATGTGTGAGTAGAGGAAGTGATTTCGTCACTCGTGCTCTGAGAGGCAGAACGCTTTAGCTCCTCATTAGAGGAGAACGCACTGACCTTCCAGCTCAACGTCTCCACCAGGAATTCCGTAATGAAGGAACGGATGCCTTGAGAATATTAAGGAAGTATCCTCTGAGATGGGAAACAGTTTAAGTAGATTTCCAGAGAGTGTGGAGTCGTGAAAATGGGATGTTACGCCTATTCGATGTCGTCGTCTCTTGTTGTCTGGTTTCGATGTTCCACAGTTCTGGTAAACACATGCACACACATTTAAAAGCCTTAATGTCACCCGTCACGAACCATTCCTCCTGTGTACATAGTATAAATATATAAACATGATATAAGACTAAACTGTAATGTCACATCCTTGTGTAATGTGCTTCACTGCTGTGAGCATGAAGGATACATGGTTTTGAGTTGGTATTGCTTTATAATAATGTTGAATTTGTTCGCCTTTTAATGCATTAGGTATCATGAACCACTGTAACATTAAATAACAATTTTTACAGCATTTATTAACCTAGGTTAATTATGATTTATGAATGCAGGCTACTGTTGTTTATTGTTAATTCATGATTGTTCATAATAAAATATATTAGTATGCACAGAACAATTATCTAGATTAATATACGCTGTAAAAATATTCATTATTTTGTTACTTAATGCATTAACTCATGTTAACACATTGAACCATATTGTAAAGTGGTATTGAGTTTTATATCAGTTGATTTTACTGTTGTTTATTTTTTCTTTTTTATTAAATGATCTGTGCTTTGATTGTTTTTATTCTGAGTGGTTTATTGATGCCTGTAATGTGTTTGTGCTGTAAACTGTTGAGCAGCGCTCTTGAGCTCTCATGGACACACAGAAAACATCTATACTACTAAATGCTTTATCGCCTTGCATTGCTTTTAGGTTTTATTTTGGTTGTCTGAATGTTTTCGCAGTCTTTGTAATATTGTCTTTTTTATTTGGTTGCTTATTAAAGTCTTACCAATATTTGACTGATCTTGGTATGTGCTGAATGCTCTGGGGCTCAATCAAATCCCTCATATTTGGTTTTCCTGCAGTGTTTTCAGTCTGGTTTCTGGGTTGTGAATGTTAGCTGTGTGTGTGTGTGTGTTGACAAGTCACCTGTCAGATAACGCCGCCGGCTGAAATAGAGCTAAATGGGCTGTGCAAGAGAGCGACACATAAAGCTCCGGTTTTTTTTTTTTGTTTGTTTTGTTTTTAAACACACCTTTGCCAAAATATGTAGATATGGCGGCCAAAGCATGTCCTTTTCTACGCAGTTTAGGCATTTAATATTAAAATACTATTTTTGTTAAATGAAAATAATGCAAAATCTAACTAATACAATGTTGTGAATGCTTTATGCTCAGGGTTCATGTTTTGCATTTAAGGATTAGTTCACTTTAAAATGAAAATTTCCCCATGATTTACTCACCCTCAAGCCATTATAGATGTTTATGACTTTCTTCTTTCAGACAAACACAATCGGAGTTATATTAATAATCACCCTGATTCTCCAAAGTTTTATAATGGCTGTGCACGGAACCCACGTTTTTAAAGCTCAAAAAAGTGCATCCATTCTTCATAAATGTACTCCACACAGCTCCGGGGGGTTAATAAAGGCCTTCTGGAGCAAAGTGTTGCATTGTGTAAGAAAAATATCCATATTTAACACATTATAAAGTAAAATATCTAGCTTCCGCCAGACCGCCTTCCGTTTTCAACTTAAGAAGAAAGTGTAACGCCTCTCGCAGTTCAAAAAATGCATAAGCTACATCCTACGCCTTCCGTATTCAGCTTACGGAACAAGCGTAACTGACGTGACGTCAGTTATGCTTTTTCCGTAAGTTGAATACAGAAGGAGGTTGGGCGGAAGCTAGTTATTTTACTTGTTAATTATGGATATTTTTCTTACACAAATGCATCGCTTTGCTTCAGAAGGCCTTTATTAACCCCCCGGAGCCGTGTAGAGTAAGTTTATAATGGATAAATGCACTTTTTTTTTTTTCGAGTTTCAAACAGGTGGTTTCCGTTCACTGTCATTATAAAGCTTTGGAGCATCAGGGTGATTATTAATATAACTCCAGTTTTGTTTGTCTGAAAGAAGAAAGTCACAGCTAGAATGGCTTGGGGGTGAGTAAATCATGGGGTAATTTTCATTTTAAAATGAACTAATCCTTTAAGGAAAGAGCGTATTTACGACATGACTTAACCAAGTAGCCTACCATAACAATAGTGATAACAATATTAGCTTTCACACCAACAAAAATATCTTTATGATGATAATAAGATTCAATAAAATTCATATAACTCAGAATTCTGAGGAAAAAAATCAGAATTGCGAGATGTAAACTCGCAGTTCTGAGAAATAAAGTCAGAATTGTGTTATCTCGCAATTGTGAGAAAGTCTGAATCGCTTTAACTCAAAAAATTTAAATGCAATTATTTACAATATCTCACAATTATGCAATTTCTCAAATTTATTTCTCACATTTTGCAATTACGTTTTTTAAAATTTCATAGTGGAGACTTGCATAGTTTACCTATGTTCGTTCGCGATTCAGCCTCAGCTCACATAGCTCGTGTGAGGCAATCTTCAACATTAATAATTGGATGATTTAGAACAGTCATATACTAAAAAACTTTGTTAGTGCATTATTATTATTATCCTACAATGTTTTTCCCCCAAGTCATATTTTCATCAGCAGTATGTTTTAATTAATAATTTAATTATGGTTATGAAGCACATTCTTTGCTCTGTCTTCATTGTTGATGAGGAAATCAAAAACACCGTCATGGAACATTTTCCTAAGTCATTATTTCGTCATAGTTTTTGTTTATCCACGCATTCAGATGTATCACTGAAACTTGTTCTTATGTAACTCAGAAATAAACCACACACACTATAAAAAAAGAATGTGGTAGAGTTTGTATTCCAGTTTCTTCCCTTTAGGTTATAAAGTTGACTGTCTCAGTAGAGTTGAGCCCTACAGGAACTCTGCTCTCAAAAAGCCTCTTTGTTTACACCAACTCAACAGATCTCATATCTCAACAGGTTAAAATTTAACCAAGAACACACTTTGTGAAGGAGGGGGGAGTGAAACCGAAAGAGTTGGTGTCATAATAAAGGTATTCAGCGGAAAGAATTCCTCTCAGTGGTGTATGTGTGCGCATTAGCAGGTGACCCTGATAGAAATGTGACTGTTAATGTAACAACAGACATTTTCTTCCAGAAGTAGCTGTGCCCTAGATTCCGTCCTTTTCCTCCCTTTCCCTTTCCCTCTCAGTTGATGGGGTCAGAATCTCTGTGCTCCTGGCACACTTGTCACTGTCGTTCGGAGTTGGAGGGTTTTTTTTCTTGGCCATTTAGCCATCTGCCTGCTCTAATTGCTCTGAGTTGCAACCTGGAGTGAAGACCAGCTGCCTCTTTCCTCTCTTAGTTCGTCTGTGTCCTTCCCACAACACTGGCTGAATGTATCATGATAATAGCCTTATGTTGCTGTGTAATGGTGTGTTCCACTTGTCCTGAGACACAATCATGGCCTAACACAGATGTGAGCTTAAAGGTGCGCTCAGTCATTTTTTACTCATTGAAAACACTTTAGCCTTAAAGGGACAGAGCACACACACACAAAAATGAAAATTTAGGCCTTGTTATTTTCGCATCTTCATGTCATTCTAAACCTGTATGATAAGAATTACAGCCATAGTCTATTCACTTTCAGTTTAAAAAATTTTTTTTTAAAAATGATTTGAGATGAGACTCCAGTCATATCAGTAGCTTAATAAAAGCTTGTTTATTTTACATGGAGCAAGTCACCTAATGGAGGTTACCCTTCTGAGATCACATGACCAGCAGAATACTGCTCGCTTCAACTTGGTAACATTCTTATTATCGGACACTTTCGCTTACAAAGTAAATTTAGTATGGCTTACTGCTAATAGGGCATTTTTAAAATTACATTGGTAACCAAAACCCATATGGTATTAGTAGAAAAACAAACCAGTAATATGTCATTATTATAGTATAGATGTTTTACCAGAGATTTTTTTTTTTGGCTCTTGAAAGCGCGATACTTTGATTTGTATTTTTTCTTGTCTGCTGCCTTTCACGTCTCAGGATATTCAGTAGTAGGCATGTCCAGTGAAGCCATTATCCATTATAATCACAATATTATCTGTTTCTGTAACTGAATTCTGATAGAACCAGATGTGGGCAGGGCTTAAACATCAGTGCATCAAAACTACATTACTTCATTTACATTCTATTGAATGTACACTAGTTCAAAAGTTTAATACAGTAAAACATACAATAATATTGTGAAATATTATTACTATTTAAAAAGCTGTTTTCACTATTAGTATTTATTCCTGTGATGGCAAAGCTGAATTTTCAGCATCATTACTCCAGTCTTCAGTGTCACATGATCCTTCAGAAATCATTCTAATATGCTCATTTGGTGCTCAAGAAATGTTTCTTATTATTAAAAATGTTGAAAACAGTTGTGCTGCTTAAAGGGTTAGTTCACCCAAAAATGAAATTTTCACACCCTCGTGTCGTCCCAAACCAGCAAGTCTTTCGTTCATCTTTGGAACACAAATTAGGATATTTTTGATGAAATCCGAGGGTTTCTGAACCACACATAGGCAGCAATGTCATTGCTCCTTTCAAGGTTGAGAACAGTGGAAAAGACATTGTTAAAATAGTCAACATGACAACAGTGGTTCAACCTTAATGTTATGAAGCGACAAGAATACTTTTTGCGTGCAAAAACAAAATAAAAATAATGACTTTATTCAATAATTCCATCTCCTCCCTGCCATTCTCCTACGCTGTTTATGTTCAGCGTTTCCAGGTTCTACTTCAGAACGCCGACTCAGTACATGCGTGTGATGCTGACACAGGAGCCGGCCAATAATGAGTCAGCGTTCTGAAGTAGAACCTGGAAGAGCTGGACATAAACAACGTATGATAATGACACAGAAGAGAAGATATTGTTGAATGAAGTCGTTAGCCGCAGATGAACGAAGGTCTTACAGGATTGGAACGACATGAGGCTGAGTAGTGAAAGAGTTAATTAACCCAAAAATGAAAATTATGTCATTTATTACTCAAACGTTCACATCCGTAAGTCCTTCGTTCATCTTCAGAACACAAATTAAGATCTTTTTGATTAAGTCTGAAAGGTTTCTGTCCCTCCATAGAGATCCAACGCAACTACCACTCCAAGGTCAGGGACCTCATTTATAACCGTTGCGTATGCACAAAACATGCCCTGAAAGAGGCGTACGCCACTTCCTAGGCAAAAGATGGGATTTATAAAAACAAACTTGATGGGAAAATTTGAGCACATGCACGCAAACTCACACCTGCACGAACAATTTTAAACTCTGTTTTCATTTTGATATAGGACACATTTACATTAATATTCCACTTTCATTAATGGCGATAAGGTCTTACAGTTTTGGAACGACATGAGTGTGAGTAATGACAGAAGTTTAATTTTTGGGTGAACTAACCATTTAATATTTTTATGGAAACCATGATGTTTTTTTTAAAGTTCATAAGAACAGCATTTATTTGAACTAGAAATCTTTGGTAACATAATAAATGTCTTTACTGTCAGTTACCATGTCATTTTTGGGGCTGTGACTGAGAGTATATGGCCTGTCAGTTATGGTCCGGGATAGATTTAGGCTAAAAGAAGTTCATGAGATCATGCACTGAAAAATCCCCCTCTCTAAAACAAGCGCACACACACAAAATTCTATTTAACTCCCGTCACATGCCTCACATGTGGATGTGTGGTTAATAGCGAGCGACGAGTCTGGTCCGAAGGCTCTATTTTTATTCCCTGTCATGGAGAGGGACGTTTTAGGAAAGATGAAAAAGCGAGCGCAATGAAGGCCCGAGCGAAGAGTGAGGATGCACTGGTGTGATTTGGCCCTGAAGCTGTGACACTTCCGTCATCTGTAGTGTTTCTGTGAATTGGACATGTGTGCGCACGCACCCGCGCTCAGTGGGAGATTGGATTGACCCGCGTTGCCCTGAGCTGTCAGGCTGTGAGGATCGTCTGGTATCCCTTGTCTCCCGTGGGCACCCGGAGGCTACGACATTACACACAGAAAACAGATGAATAGATAGATTAGGCCCGGCGGGGGTTCTTCTGGTGGCCTGTCTGACCTTATCAATTGCTTTGATTATGGATGATTGATCAGTTGTTTCTGGAGAGTAATTCACGCTCGGTTTGCCACTCTTCCATGATGGGGTTGTTACTATGGGTAGAAGATCCAGTGACCTTTTACACACGCTGACATTTAAGTGAAATGATTAGTCGATGACGCTGGCGAGTTAAGAGGAGACAGAGCACATAATCAATCAGCAGGGATGATGATATAGACTCAATCTGACAGGTAGCCATAGTAACACCAGAACTCTGTGTTGACTCTGTAACCATTATCCATTTTCGGCTCTTAGATTTTCTCTTTGTCTTGCTCTCTTTTTTTTCGATTTCTGTCACGTATGCTGCCTCAAGTTTCTGCTTATGAGCTCAGACATCATAATTATGATGAGATGTGCATTCAAGTTCTGAAATAAGTGGATGTAGTGGCTAATTTCATTTTTCTTTCTTTTTCACTTACTGACAAAGACAGGAAGCTTTTGTAGTGCTAGTGCAACAAAATGAAGCAGAGAGGAGATTAGGTGTGTAATTGATGCTTGAAGCATTTTATACACATAAATGCACAGCTTACCCTCCAAACATCTGACAAACTGTACCTCACTGCTACCATTTTAGGAAGCATGCTTCGTTTAATAATTTGTGATTTATCTCATAAATGGTTGTGCATTCGAAATTTACCAGTTTTTGACCTGGATTTTTGACCTGGATTCATTTGACATTTAACAATATTGGGTCATTCTGTGTCAAATCAACCAAATTTCGGAAACCTCCCCGCCCCAAATTTTTGATTTTGTTAATATTTTTTCTGTAGAAAGACAAACATGATAGTGATGAAAGCCAAAGTATTAAATGTCACAGATGTATATTACAGAGTAATCCACTATTTTGTAGAGGAGGGTCAAAATGACAATTTTCACCTGATATTTGGAGCCAAATTACAGGGGTGTAAGAATGACTTTAGAAAGATGGCAGCACCATTATTTTATTTTTACACAGATATTGGTAGGTCTATTAGTAAAATCTGTTGACTTTAGCAATCTTTGTTGCATTATATGCCAACGATGAAAGTTCAAAAATCTTGTGTTTTTTGCCTCAAGTTTGCATGCCTGTAACTCAAGAAGTATTAAATATATCTTAATATCCTTTTAGATTCTGGTTCTTAACAAATTTTCCTTTTGTTATCTTCATTTTAAAGGCCCTCGATGGTTCAGTCCCAGAGATATGGAGATCTTAATGTGGCTCCATGAGTAAATTTGTAAATTGTACTAATTTTCAGTGGTCAAAAACCAAATGTGGGTCACTTTGCATACAGCTGATACTTTTTTGTTTTAAAGAGGAATATCTGAAAAACAAATAATGTTGAAACTAGAAATGTATTTTTTGTTTTTCTATCAACTCAATTCGATAGAATATACCTGAGTGCCATAAATATTTATTTTCCAAAGTTTGCATGCCTGTAACTCTAAAAGTATTCAAGATATCCTAATATCCTTCTAGATTGTCATTCTTAATAAACTTTCCTTCAAGGATTAATTTTCAAGGCCCTATATAGTTCAGTCTCACAGATATGGGGATCTCAAAGCAGCTCCATGTTCAAATTGTTGAATTTTACCCATTTTCAGTGATCGAAAACCAAATGTGGTTCACTTTGCACACATCTGATACTTGTAGCATTTAAAGAGGAATGTCTGAAGAATAAATAATGTTTAAACTAGAAATGTCTCTTGTTTCCCTCTATCAAAAGAATTGCATAAAACGTAACTCTGAGTACCAAAAACCCACTGAAAATGGTTAAGTTCAGGAACATTAAGTCAATCAAAAGTGTATTTATAAGAATCTATATTTGAATCAGTTTTAGGGATATTTGAAAGATAGGATTGTTCATTTTAACAGCTTCTGAAGCTACCAAGAGCTCAAATACGCAGTATCGTAACTACACGTTTTACAGCCCTGAACCATATAGGGCTGTAAAAATGAAGATTCTAAAAGAAAAGTTTCATAAGGACAAGAATCTAAAATGACATTAAGATATCTTTAACATTTCTTGAATTAAAGACGTGAACTTCAGGAAAATGTTTGTTTTGGCATTTAGAGAGGTGTGTCCACATCTCAGGTGTAAATGGTCATTTTGACCCCCTCTACAAAATAATGGATTACTCAGTAAATATACATCTGTGAAATTTAATATTTTGGCTTTCATAACTATTTATGTTTGTCTTTCTTTAGAAAAAATATTTTAAGAATAAAATTGAGCTGAGGACCTCTGGTTGAGTTGACGCAGAATGATTCTATTAATCCACACAACTGTGATAATGAGAAATGTTTCTTGAGCACTAAATCAACATATTAGAATAATTTCTGAAGGATCATGTGTCACTGAAGCAATGGCTGTTAAAAATTCAGCTTTGTATCACAGGAATAAATTACATCCCAAAATATTTCTTAAAAAGATAATGTTTGTTTTAAATTGAACTAATATTTCACAATATTACAGTTGTTACTGTATTTTTTATCAAATAAACAGCCTTGGTGAGCATATGAAGACTTCTCTCAAAAACATTTAAAATATTTTACCATCTGCAAACGTTTGAACGGTAGTATAGATCATTTACTTTGACATGCAAAAAAAAAAAAAAAAAAACATGCAGTTTTTAGTATAAATAGTGCTTAGTATAATACTTTTTCTCATCTGCATCTCTCAATAACAAGCTTTACATACATAATATGTCCTTTCTGAATATTCAATCACATGACAAATACTGTGCACCGTTTACCAGATTAAGGGAATGACACATCTTCGCCAGTTCTCTCCTACTAATTTCTGCGACTCTACTCTTCATGAACAGTACATAAAAATACAAAATAAATACAGTCATAAGTACATAAGTACAGCCAACATGACCAATACCAATTTGCTTCCGCCACTATTCTTAAATTGACACACCCTAAACTCAGAATGTCAGAGCTTCCAGAAAAAACCACTTGCAATTACAGCATTGTGGTGGCATTCATCTCATAAAAACAATCATTCTGACACAACTTGAAGACAGCAGTAGTCCTGGCCTCCTGCTGACATTGGAGCTGTCACAGGGAAAAAGTATAGCTGGTATGAGTGATAGAAGATATCCCAGAAGGGGGAATTTGAGTGGACCTCTGCAGCAACAGCAGAATGATTGCAGGACACAGACGGGGCGGACTTGAGGAGGAGGGTGGGTTTAACATACTGTTTATATATGTGTATGTGTGTGTATATCATATATGAATGATGGGCAAAGGGACTAGAGTAAAAACTAAAGGGGAAGGAAAAAATGATTTTCTTGATTTCTGTGCATTTTCATCTGCCGAAGACTTGGAAATTGTCTTCTACAAATCACTCACTCTCTCACTTATTCTGTCCCCTCCCCGGAGAGAAAACCCACCTGCAAAAACAGAGCGTGAGATGAAAGGAGGGCGATGTTTTGTGTTCAGTGCATTCTGAAAGGACACACACACTTCTCCCTCTTCCAAAAGGCAAGCACACATTGCCACTCTTGTATATTGATACACAAAGCACCCCTCTCATGCACTATCCCACACACTGAAGCTCCGTTATATATATCTACAAGCAAGATTAAATTGATTAATCATTTACTCACCCCAAAGAAGACATTTTGAAGACTATAATGGTTTCTCTTTTCCCTGCAATTACAGTTAATAGGGACAGAAGTTTTTAAGCTTAAAAAAGGCTGCAAAGGCACTAAAAAAGCATTATAAAATGGCCCAAAGGACTAGTGAGTTATCTAAAGTCAAGTCACTGAGACTAACTGAAGTGTGTTTCCCATACAACATAGCTCACTGCTTTACTACAATGGTATGTATCGTTGAAACTGTAGTAACTTTGTCGCTCATTCGTTTTTCAGACCACAATGGTTCAATGATAGATCAAATTTGTGGTGGATGAAGAGAGACCCCTCATATGAATGTAAAGCGCTTTGGGTGTACAGTTGTACATAGGAAAGCGCTATATAAATGCCTCATTCATTCATTCATTCAAATTAATATCAGTTAATTGCTGTAAATAACATTGCAACTGAGGAATACTTTTCTATTTTTGTTCTGCATTGTTTTACTTTCTAAAGTTTACACTTACAAATATTCGGATACAGTGGCGCAAAAATGGGGTATGCAGTATATGCAGTGCATAGGGGCGCCCTAACTAACCCTTTAAACAGAGAATTCTTTCAAAGAAAATATCTTCGTTTGCATTGAACTTTCAGCGCTGTAACTTTGCAGATACTGTTTATGCTCAAGCAGCAACATTACACACTAACTAAAGTTAAAAAAGTGAAATCGCAATGAACCACCCCTTTAATAAAACATTTTTTTTTTTTACATATGTTTGATTCAATCGCGGATTCCCTCTTTCATCATACTCCGGGGTTCCTTCAGAGCCCATTCACAAATAAGCACTCTTCAAAAACGGCGCTTTCAAACTAAAATACATTGAATGAAATTGGCAGAGTATATGGAAAGAAAGATTTAGATTGCACTGCATGCTTGCTTATTTTGATCAAGAGCCTGATGTTAGCTATGCTTAGGTCAAGAGCTGTAGTTCCAACCACACAACTTTGCGATGCATTTTGTGAATGTTTATTCATAGAACTATGGTTTCGGGAAACACTGAATCATTGAACTATGTTGCAAAGGACAGAACTTGTGACTGTAATTGTCTAAAGATGCTTTTGAGGAACCAGAGAGGTTTTACTCAGACCAACTGATTTACTGAGAAGAATGACACTTTTATGGTTCTTCTGCAGCCTTTTTGACGTTTGAAAATGTCTCTTAAAGGGTTAGTTCACCCAAAAATGAAATTTCTGTCATTAGGTACTCACCCTCCTGTGGTCCCAAACCCATAAGACCTTCGTTCATCTTCGGAACACAAATTACGATATTTTTGATGAAATCCGAGGGTTTCTGAACCACACAATAGGCAGCAACGTCACTGCACATTTTGAGGTCCAGAAAGGTATTAAAGACCTCGTTAAAATAGTCAACGTGACTACAGTGGTTCAACCTTAATGTTATGAAGTGACGAGAATAAATTTTGTGCGCAAAAACAAAACAAAAATAATGACTTTATTTAACAATTTTAACTGTTGTCATATTCACTTGACATAGTGAACGCAGTGCAGGCTTCCGTGTTTACGTCTGAACGCCGGCTCATTATAGGCCAGTTCAAATTGTTAAATAAAGTTGCTTCATAACATTAAAGGTGATACAGAGGATCTTTTCGTCGACTGAGAACCCAAACACTGTTAGTGAGTTTTTGAAATGAGCGCATGCGTAAGAACAACCCTGCTCCTTCACAGCTCAGTTCGAGGGAACGCCTCCCAAAACTCGTGCAGGAGAATTGGAACACGAGTGTTTGTTTACCACCGGCATTCGCTGCGTCGTGTTAGTGGATTCATTATGTCGGACTCACCGCAGGTAACTCATAATCTGCAGTTGTTACTCCTGACAAAAACATTGCATGCGGCACCTGTGGAGTGTGGAAAGTTACTGGAGCGCGCAGCTGCGCCCGTCTCTCACAAGCAACGTCATGGCAGTGATTGACAAGCCAGAGGGCCAATCTGTGCATGTCTCTCACAAGGAACGTAATGGCAGTGATTGACAAGCCAGTGGGCCAATCGCGTAAACGATTGGCTGATGTTTTTAAGGCCCTACCTCGTGCACAGATGATGTATATTAATATTATTCCTTTCAGTGCACCTAATAAATAGTTTTTTATCAGTTAGTAAAGACAGTTTCAAGTAATATTGCAAAAATGTATAAAACAAAACATCCTCTTTAGCACCTTTAAGGTTGAACCACTGTAGCCATGTTAACTATTTTAACAATGTCTTTACTACCTTTCTGGACCTCAAAAGGTGCAATAACGTTGATGACTATATGTGGATCAGATACCCTCGGATTTCATCAAAAATATCTTAATTTGTATTCCAAAGATGAACAAAGGTCTTACAGATTTGACATGAAGGTGAGTAATTAATGACAGAAATTTCATTTTTGGGTGAACTAAAAATGAAAGCTTAATGAAAATAAAATATCTCCACTCTGGTCCAGAGGAACGAAAGGAACAAACATGAGAGTGAGTACAGCAAATGAAGGCAGAATTTTCATTTTTGGATGAACCATTATTTAAAAAAATTGAAGACTGATCACTCGTTTGCCTCTCAGCCGTTTTCTCTTCCATAGCTGTTCCCATCTAACTTCTTATATCATTGTCCGTCTACCGCTCCTCCCATCTCTCACCCGGCGCTCTCTTTTTTGAAGGTTGTGTATAGTGATGAAGTGATGTGGATGAATGAGTGTGGGATGCTTTGAAATAATCCATCTGACAACCCAGCAGAGCGCGCTTCTCTCTTTCCTCTCTTTCATGGTCTTGGTCATCTCTGCAGCTTCAGTGCTGCTCCCTTCTGCTTGACTGGCTCAAACACTCAGTCTAACCATTCCACAGCATCCACTGTTATCCTCCACGCTAAACAACTAGTCCAGACATACACTCCACTGCTCAATATCACATCAAAACAATCCACTGCACTAAACACTTCACTGCCCAGTCCAGGAGGATTGTGCTTCACAATATCAAAGACATGGTTATAATTTTAGGGCATTTTGTCAATAAACTCAAGGCATTTTGTCAATAAACTCTGACTCTTCATGTTAAAAGGAATAATTCATCCAGAAATCAACATTAATTATTTATACAGTGTCATGTCATTCCAAACCCACATGCTGTTTTTTTCTTCTTCTTTTTTTCATGTGGAGCACCAAAGATTTACTCGAAATCAAAAATCAAACAGATAAAAAATACAGTAAAAAGAGTAATAGGGGAGACCGGGGTAAGTTGTCACACTCTTCATAACTCCAAAACTAGAGGCTCTATCTTAAAAATCAAATAGCCACTTTGTGTGACTTCTTCTTCTATAGTCAACTTCCTGGTCACATGTGGTCAAGATCGCTCTAATCTGAGGTTAGCACAATTTTCTTATTTTTTGGCTTAAAAAGTAAAAAATTTGCAATTTAAAATTTTATGCAATACAACTTTGTTGGATATGAATGTTAAAAATTATTATTTTGCACAACATAGAGGAGACAATAACGTGTCTTTTGATACTTTAGCTGACATGTTATGTTGAGCTAACCTTGAGATTTAGCCAACATTAGCACACATGTCAGTTTGGGGCAAGTTGTCTCAATGACTTTGGGGCAAGTCGTCACATGTGACAACTTGCCCCAGTACAAATAAACACATAGAACATGCTCAAAAAAAGAGGTTCAACATGTTAAGTCAGTTATGTTCAGAGATTAAACATGTTAAGTTAAGCGAGTTATCTGCAGTATTCCATTCAGTTATCATGGATCTATGTGCAAGCCATAGAAAGTTTGAGGTAAAAATTCAAAGTAAAGTGGTCTTGCCTGTGTTTTGATTGAAATGTGTATTGTTTGGATTCAAATAATTGTTTTTTTCCAAATTCTCTAGGCATGATTGTTTATATTTCCAGTTCTGGTTTGAATTTTAAAATTTAAATCAGTAATAACAATTAAGAAGTTGTGTTCTTATTTTTAGATAATCTAGTGTGACAACTTACCCGCCGATGGGGCAAATTGTCACAAGTGCACATTCTCTATTCAACAGTCTACAACTCTGTAATAAGATAAGATATGAAAATGTAATGAATACAACATATGTGCCCAAGACTTCCTTCTTTCATTTGGTATGACATTTATACCATTGTGATGTATGGTGCTCAGTAAATGTTAGACAGTGTGAAAAGTGTGACAACTTACCCCGCTCTCCCCTACTATGAAATATTACAATTTTAAATAACTGTTTTTTATTTTAAAATATTTTAACATAATTTATTCCTGTGATGGCAAATATATCAGCAACCATTCTGTCACAATTCTGTCAACATGTCATTCAAATGACATGTAAGATTTATCTCTATGCAAAACCCATCAGCCTTTGCAACGTTCATGTATTTGCTTCTGTTCCTGTATCACATTTACAAATATGTAACGATTATCCTTGAACTGCATCAGACACTCCATGAATTTAATGTCTATTTTGATCAGAGGCAGAGCAGAATTTCATTAATATATTTAGTTTCAGACACATAAATAGGTAATAATATGCAGTCGACTGAGAATCAGTTGTCAATATTCAATATGCAGATTAATTATCTTTTAGAGCTATTCTGTACTTACAGGAATGAATCAGTGATTTGCTTTCATGAAATAATTTGCATTCACATTAAATTATAGTGATGTGGTTACTGGTTACATTATCCTCAAAAGGTCACATTCATTAAAAGTCATCTTTTGGTATTTAAAACATTTGAATTAAACAGGTCCATCAGGTTTAAACATTCAAGCCACCTTCACAGAATACAAAAGATGGTGTCTAAAGTGTTTCTAAAATGCAGGTTGTTTACTTTAAACAGTTTATACTTTAACAGCAGTTATTTACAGCTTGTTTCCACCACACAATCATTTCCGCACCATCAAATAATGGTTCCACAATGATGCCGCACACCACTCTCCGTATCTATTCACAGCGCAGTTCTCAGAAACATCTTGTCACCCTTGAACGCTCACACGTCCAATCGGCTGCATGAACTATATTCATGGATATGATTGTACTGGACGACACTTCAGCTTGTCTGCTTCCCTGCAGAGTCAATTCCATAGCCCTCGTGGTGTGTACGTGGACCACACATTAAATGAAGCACCGATTGTCTGGCTTAATGTCGAGTGCCTTACGAAAGTATGATGTGTGTGTGATGATGAGCTACCCTGCACGGTCTGTGTGATTGGAAGTTTTTATGTGCTCTGTGAATGTGTTAAAGGGATAGTTCACCCAAAAATGAAAATTCTGTCATTAATTACTCACCCTAAATGTCGTTCCAAACCCGCAAGACTTTCGTTCATCTTCGGAACACAAGTGAAGTTCTTTTTGATGAAATGTGAGAGCTTTCTGTCCCTCCATAGACAGCTACGCGACTGACACTTTGAAGCTTCAAAAAGTTCATAAAGAGATCGTAAAATTAATCCATATGAATTGAGCGGATTAGTCCAAATTTTCCAAAGAGACTCGATCGCTTTATATGATGAACAGATTAAATTTAGGCTTTTATTCACATATAAACATTCATCGACTCACACATCAGTCGTGGTAAACGGAAGCTCAAGCATGTTCGCTTGACTTGTGAGAACCAATGAGGTTTATTCTTACGCAGCACGTTTGAGCTTCCGCAGGAGAGTTGTTCTCGCGCATCAAGCAGGTTCGATTGAGCTTTGGTTTATGTTTGTTAATCAGTGTTTATATGTGAATAAAAGCCTAAATTAAATCTGTTCATCATATAAAGCGATCAAGTCTCTTCAGAATATTTTGACTAACCTGCTCAATTCATATGGATTTATGATCTCTTTGTTCAGAAAGTGGTAGTTGCGTAGGGACAGCGGAGGGACAGAAAGCTCTCAGATTTTATCAAAAATATCTTCATTTGTGTTCTGAAGATCGAAGAACGAAAGTCTTACGGGTTTGGAACGACATGAGTAATTAATGACAGAATTTTCATTTTTGGGTGAACTAACACTTTAAACCTCATGCCATTCCAAACTTTTGCGACTTTGTTTTTTTAGACTTGCAATGAAAGGATGGAGACGTCATCCTTCCAAGCTCCAAAAAAGGCCAAAAAAAGCAACATTAGAGTCATAGTTCACCTAAAAATAAAAATAAAAATGTGTTTGTCATTTATTTATCCTCGTGTCCTTCCAAACTTTTGTGACTTTCACACTTTTTTTTTTTTGAGGCCTGTAATGAAAGTGAATGGATACCACAAACTAGCAACCTCTAAAAACGGCAAAAGAGCACCATTAAAGGGATATTTCACCCAAAAATGAAAATTCTGTCATGATTTATTCACACTCATATCCTTCCTTCTTTTTTCCAACCTGCAATGAGAGTGGATGGAGACCACGACCTGCCAAGCTCCAAAAAAGACAAAAAAACACCATTAAAGGGACAGTTCATCATTTACTCACCCTCATGTCATTCCAAGCCTTTTGTAGAACACAAAAGCAGATATTTTGAAAAATGTTTTTTGTCTATACAGTGAAAATCAACAGAAAAAAAAAGTTGTGCAGGTTTAAACAACATGAGGGTGAGTAAATGATGACACAATATTCATATTCATATTTGGGTGAACTATCCCTTTAAATAGTCATGTCTTGTATTAGGCAGGTTGAGCTGGAGGGGAAATTCAGTAACACTTGACCTGTTTCACTGAGTCACGGAAAAAAATAGGAGGGAATGTGGGGGAGAAAGAGAGAGACACTGAGACGGAGAGAATGAGGGGTCTGTGGTGGGGCGAAGGCAGATGAAATGTGAAGGGGAAAGCAGAAAGAAAGAACAACAGCTGGGAAGGCCAGCGGGCAGAGAGTTGACACTGCTCCCCCCTCCATTTTTTTTTCTCTCTCTCTCTCCTTCTCTCCTCTCTTGTCCTTCATTGCCTAGCCTTTTGGCTCTTACTCTCTCAGATGCCCCTGTCCTCATCTCATTTCTACAGCTGGAAAGGGCAGAGTTAGAGCGCTCTACACACACAAACGTGTGTGCTGCTTTCATGAAACAGTGACATGCCAGCAACTCTGTGTGCACCCTCGTGATCGCAAAGCCAAACTGCCGGGATCTAATGTTTGGTTTTGTGATGGCGGATACAATTTTCCACTCACTGATGTAAAGGTACATGTAGTGTCAGCCTCAGATGGCACACTCACCAACTGCCCACAGCAAGTTTAGTGGCCGTCCAGTCAGATTGCCTGACAATAATATATCTTCCAGTGTGCCAAGAAACAAAACTGTGTTTTCATGTACTTGAAGGTTATTATGAGCCCTTAAGAGAAGAATTTATCAATTTAACTTATTGTATTGGTTGATTTTAAGTAAGATATTTTTTATTGATTATGAAAGAAGTCTCTTAAAGTGCCACCTATTATGGCATTTGAAAGGTTCCTATTTTTATTTTGGAAGTCCCCAACAACAGGTTTAAAAGCATGCAAGGTCAAAAAACACTTTATAATATGCATTTATTTTTACCTTATTTGCTCAATGACTTCCCAACGATTCGCTCGACGATTCATTTTGCCAAACCCCTTGATTGCGTGACGCTAATCTGCGGTGATTGGTCAGATGACTTCTGCTGGTTAACACGGAGTACAGTATATAGTGCTTGCATCACTTACATTGTATTATAATAATGAAGGTGCCCCGCTCTGTTCTAAAAATAAAGACTCAGAGAGGAAGAGAGAGAAGTTGTTTTGTGTTTATGTTAGCGAACCTAGCCCACAGCTCGGTGGTAAACACACAAACAGTCATGGTATATGCATTAGCCCAACGCAGAAACGTATTGATAAAGCACTGCAGTTGTACACCAACGTATTGCTCTATTCTTTATCCTAACTCCAAGTAGTAACAACGGAAAAACAGACAGCTGAAGACCTACAACCTGACGGAGCATACACAACACACACAGGCTAAATACGTATTTGTGCATGCCACATATTTGTCTAGAAGATTTTTATTTATTTTTTTACTTAGAGGACATATAGACTTGTGCTGTTTCAGTTGGTTTGCACATCAGAAGTCTTATATTTTGGCTCCTTAAAAACGTAACTTATTTAAATTATTTTCTCTGTGAGAATTATAATTACATTATTTCCTACAAAACAGTCGGTCTGTCAAACGTGGCAACAATTAATAATCGTACTTACAGGTTGTGAATCGGAGGAGGAAAGAGCTGGTCCACCCATCCTTCAATAACAACAGGCCTGCGAATCCCTCTTTGAACTCATTTAGGTTGAAGAAGCAGTCGTCAGTAAAATGACAGGAACACACAGCACAAGGTTCGGGTTTCAAGTTTTCCCTGGCGTCTGCGCGCGCAATAAGTGGGCGGGCAATATGCTAATGTTTCGTTGTGACGTCACAACGAAACGGCTTAAGATTCGTTTTACAAACGACTCGTTTAATTGATTCAGAGTCGACTCTTACTTTTGAGAGACAATAACTAAATATATGGTGCACTTTCAGATTTAAAACTTTGCAGGATGATTTCATTCACTTAGAGCTGTTACACACTACTTGAAAGGTCATTTTCAAAAATCCATAATAGGGGCACATAAGCTCACCAAGGCTGCATTTAATTGATCAAAAATTTTCAGCATCATTACTCCAGTCTTCAGATTATTATCAATGTTGAAAATACATTACTTTTTCCAGGATAAGCATTTTTGTGAAATAAAAATTTTTTTTCTAACATTGTAAACATATATATATATAGGGCCTAAAACAATTTTTTTGCCACACCTGCCAATGGCCGGTGACTTGTACCAATGTACCAACCATGACACAAAAACAGGCACTTATGACACCAACATTTTAGATTGTCCTTTGTTGTTTGGTTAACATTAAAAATGCAGACAGTAGCAGAACAATTAGGATGCTGTCACTTTAAGTGACCGTTTCATTAATTCGCCAACACCGATTTTTACTCGTATTTGGGGCTTGGCGAGTGTCCCTACACACACACACACACACACACACACACACAGCCCTACACACACACACACACACACACACACNCACACACAGCCCTACACACACACACACACACACACTAATAATTTAATACTACCCAGGTGAAAAAAAAGTACTATTCTATAATGTACTTAAAGTGCTCTATTTTCATGCACTAATTTTGTACTTAATATACAAAAAATTCTTCTTTAGTACTTCTTAAGATCATCTTAAGAACATCTAAGTGTACTCAACTGTGCTATTTTGAGACACCATGAAATATGAACTAAAATGTGCTTTTAATATACTATCTCTGTATTTAATAAATATATTTAGCTACCACTTGTAGTACACTATGGGTTCAAATGTACTATAAGTAGTATCTAAATAAATTAGTATATTAAAAGCATATTTTAGTTCAAATTTCATGCTGTCTCAAAATAGCGCAGTTGAGTACACTTAGATGTTCTTAAGATGATCTTAAAAAGTACTAAAGAAGAATTTTTATTATATTAAGTACAAAATTAGTGCACGAAAATAGAGCACTTTAAGTATATTATAAAAAAAAAATTATTTCACCTGGGTACTGTTAAATGTAACAAATCTCACAATTAATATCCATTTAATATCCATACATGATGTTGTGATGCATACATTTACTTAAATAAAAGTTATACTAAACAAAATTTGGATATAATTTTTTGTGTGTTATTTTTAATTTATTTAGACAAAAATTTATAGAAATTTGCTAATTTATGGACCATAACATTGAAAATAATTTTAGGTATGTTAGTGAGAGACAGTTTTTGATGTGTATGACTGGACAGTGCTTGCTTCATCTAATTGTGGTCATGGCCAGAGCTTTTCAGACTGAGATCCCCCAGAATGCCCTGCAGCCCAAACAGAGCAGGGTGTTCTGCGACATGCTGTATTTCAGAAATAACTCCTCATCAGGCTTGGCGGCCGCTCTCTTATTTATTCAGCAGGACTTCTAGAGCTCCAAACAAACACACACACTCACAACCAAGCCGAGCTAAATCACACAAACGTCAATCTGGATCAACGGGCCGCCCAGAAACAGTTATGCACACTCCGTCTCGCAGTTCAGTCTCCTGTCAACTGTTTGCAGACGCACTGGACGCTGGATGAATGTCTTGGTTACTGTTGTTCTGATTTTTATAGGGCACATCCAACCATTGCTTCCGGACCATTTGAGCCGCTAACCCATTTCTTTATGGATATTAAAAGATAAGGCTTGTATGTGCTGTAGGCAGCCTAAAAATCTGACCTTTTCTGTAAAAGCTCGAGCCTCAGGACAGGAAATACTGGATTGTATGGTGTGCTTTGTAAAAACAGGCTGGGGTGGGTATTCTTCTGTATGAGGATTGTAGTTTCGGTAGCCAGACATTCCTGCCATTTGTTATGAGAAATTCAACACAATTCTTTCTATTCTCTTCCAGATACAGCACAAAGATAAGATTCATTAACAGGCAATGTCTTTGTCTCTGAGATCTGACATAAAGAGTGTCTCTCACCTGTTGAGTCATCATTTGCCCGCCTTTCAACCATTACGGCCCAGATGGTTATCAGAGCTCACCTGTAGCGCCACGTTCCTGCCTCTAGCTATTGTTTTTGCAAAAAGTCACCTGAGCAGCTATAGCAGCAGGTGTGGTGAAACCATTACAGCTTTATAAAAGATGGCCTGTTTCCTCATTCCTCTCAAAGTATTTTTGTGTTGAGGCACAGACCAGAGTAGCTGTTTGTAGGCCAGTCCGAGAAACATTAGTCATTAGGCTCGTAGCTGCTATGGACCTGACATTTCCAAAAATGACTACTGCCAGCCAGTCTCTGACCTAATGCAGTTTAACCTTAAATAAACATATAGGCTATTTGTCCAACACTGACGTGTCATGTCAACTCAGTGTTGTGAATGCCTTCATGGCCTACATAATCAGCTATGACAACACTGACAGCATTTTCTGACAAGAGCTGGGGGAGAACATACTATGGCGTGTTTGCCAAAACTCATCTTAGCATTCAAATCTTTTTCATTGCTGTTATAGTCATAAAAATAATGAGATATACTCATGTATTTTTACCAAGCAAGAAATATTCCATTGATCTTGATTATTGAAATGATTGTTTTTGATCTAAAAACTAACAGTTGATACTGTTAAAACAGTCAGTACTGTACAAAAACAGTTTGAGAAATTTAGATTTTATTT
Organism: Anabarilius grahami; assembly: GCA_003731715.1. NCBI lineage: Eukaryota > Metazoa > Chordata > Actinopteri > Cypriniformes > Xenocyprididae > Anabarilius > Anabarilius grahami. Next base: position 874,244 of record RJVU01032893.1, read on the forward strand.
ATTCAGTTTCAGTTACTAATTTGTCATTTATCTCTGCAATTCCAAACCAGGAGTATGTGTACATTTGTTTTTTGGGTTGATTTTGCTTTGTTGAACGTACCTTTGTTGACATAAAATGGTCCCATTTTATATTAGGTGGCCCTTAAAGGGTTAGTTCACCCAAAAATGAAAATAATGTCATTTATTACTCACCCTCATGCTGTTCCACACCCGTAAGACTTTCGTTAATCTTCGGAACACAAATTAAGATATTTTTGTTGAAATCCGATGGCTCAGTGAGGTCTCCATAGCCAGCAATGACATTTCCTCTCTCAAGATCCATTAATGTCCTAAAATCATATTTAAATCTGTTCATGTGAGTACAGTGGTTCAATATTAATATTATAAAGCAACGAGAATATTTTTGGTGCGCCAAAAAAACTAAATAACGACTTATATAGTGATGGCCGATTTCAAAACACTGCTTCAGGAAGCTTCGGAGCACAATGAATCAGCGTTGAATCATGATGGCTGTAATGGCTGTATTGGCCTTTGGACGGTTAAACCGAATGACCATTTGACACTTCAAAATCTTTAAAATATCTTTATATGTAGCAAAATATAATTAAAACCTTTTGGATTCAATAAAAGAGATCTAGTTGTACTACCTTTTATACTTTGCATGTCATATCTTTGTTTTTATTATTATTAAGGCTATATATGTGTGTATATACACTACCGTTTAAAAGTTTGGGGTCAGTAAGATTTTTTAATGTTTTAAAAGAAGTATCTTCTGCTCACCAAGCCTGCATTTATTTGATTAAAAATACAAACAAAAACAGTAATATTGTGAAATATTATTCCAATTTAAAACAGCTGTTTTCTATGTCAATATACAGTAAAGTGTAATTTATTCCTGTGATCAAAGCTGAATTTTCAGCATCATTACTTCAGTCTTCAGTGTCACATGATCCTTCAGAAATCAATCTAATATGATGATTTGATGCTCAAGAAACGTTTATGATTATTATCAATGTTGAAAACAGTTGTGTACAAATTTTTTTCAAAATTCTTCGATGAATAGAAAGTTCAAAAGAACAGCATTTATTTAAAATAGAATATTTTCTAACATTATAATTGTCTTTACTGTAACTTTTGATCAGTTTAACTCATCCTTGATGAATAAAAGTATCCCCAAAAATAAAATTAAAATTCTTACTGACCCCAAACTTTTGAACGGTAGTGTTTAATGTTACAAAAGATTTAGATTTCAGACAAATGCTGTTCTTTTGAACTTTCTATTCATCATAGCATCATGAAATAAAAATGTAAATAACTGTTTTCAACATTGATAATAATCATAAATGTTTCTTGAGCATCAAATCATCATATTAGATTGATTTCTGAAGGATCATGTGACACTGAAGACTGGAGTAATGATGCTGAAAATTCAGCTTTGATCACAGGAATAAATTACACTTTACTGTATATTGACATAGAAAACAGCTGTTTTAAATTGGAATAATATTTCACAATATTACTGTTTTTGTTTGTATTTTTAATCAAATAAATGCAGGCTTGGTGAGCAGAAGATACTTCTTTTAAAACATTAAAAAATCTTACTGACCCCAAACTTTTGAACGGTAGTGTATATATATATATATATATATATACACACTGTATATTATAACTGCTTCTGTAAAGGCTCAAGGATGATAACGATAAAGATATTGTTTTAAAAATCATTCTAAAATAGCAAAATCCACACCACAACTATACCGGCACAGAGGAACAATATCACTAGAATCACTTTCAGCTGATGAGCGATAAAAACAACCAATCAGAATCCACCCGACTTATACCTTTAAAGCAGCAGACAACAAAACTGCAGCACATGCTTATATAAAAAAAAGAACATTACCTTGCATTGGTGTGAACAGTAATAGTTAATATCGGTATAGTTATTTTTATAGTTATCGTTCTTGGTGTGAACGTGCCTTAAATAATTTTTTCACCCATAATATCAGATGTTTTTTTAAAAAGTTAATCATTAATAATAATATCTAAATGCTAGAGTATAACACAAGCTAAAGAGAGCACATTTCTTGTGGCACCAACAAATGCGTCCTCATCAATGGTGATGGCTCAATGTCCATTGCAGGATTCAAACCTAAAACCTCTTGGTTAGCAGCCCAGATATTTAACTATGAGCCTGGTGTTGCACACTTTCAAAACAACACTTCTGTGTGCATGCCTCAGTGAACAACACCGGTTTGTCACCATATATTAGATAAAGGGAGAGATTGAGGGAGGGAAATGAACTCTTCATGAACTGGATGTACACATTGATTCAGTATGTGTACGAGTGTCAGTGCATTCATGACAGACTTCACTCATCCTTCATATGCATCTCATCTCTGTTTCTTTACTAAACACTATACATTGATTATTCTTCATCCACTGACACTCTGGAGTCACCCGAGAGACGGTTGCCATGGCACTACACTGACAGATCCACCCTCCGTCTCCATAGCAGCTGACAGAAGGGTACAATGAAGTGTGATGGTCAGATGCACAGCTTCTGTTGGTTGTGAAAACTCTCATATGTGCATACATACAGATAGCCTGCAATACGACATGATGGAACTAACATAATATTTAGCTGATTTATGAAATGTCAGGGGCTTTATCACATAGCTTTTATTGCTATAGTGGTCTCGTTAACTTTTATGGAGAGCAGATCTTTATGACGGAAGATCAGGTTTTGATTTATGTTTTTAGTTATTGAGGTTGTGGTGGTATTTGTTTCAGAGAGAAAGTGGACGTTTAAAATGGGACGGTGTTAAAAACCACTGATGAAATCATGCTTGAATCCACAGTAAATTTGGTCCTCGCAATGAAAACATCAGATGAATCAGATCAAATGATTGCTTGATTAAGTTCATCTAAATTGATGCACAGCATTCAAAGCAAGCTGAGAGCGGGAGATTGCTGAGTTTAACTCTTGCTCGACTGCCTAGCAGGACTCGTATCATTCAAAAACACATTTAGAAATAGTTTAGCAGGCACAAAAGACAAGACTGATGCATTGTATGTGAAAATAAATAGCAGAAAATTATTATAATCATCCATTTCTTCTGAAGAATTGTACTCGATTGACAGAGCAAGAACAATTTGGTACAACAAAACAAGCAGAATACATTCTACACTATACAATGAGCACAGTGCGTAAAGACTAAAATGGCATGACATGGGACTTTAAATGGCACATTTACATTCAGGTTGCACAAATAGACTACATAGCAGACATGCGTTTGCATGGACCCTAATAATCCGTTTGTAATCGGACGAGTAGCACAGTCGGAATAAAAAAGTCACATATAGGCTAACCATGTCAGTCTGAATGAATTGGCCATTCGGATTGTAAGGGGTGATTTAAACTTTTTCTAATCCATCTGATAGCACATGTAAACACTTAATCGGATTGAAAACCAAAACTACAATGTTCTGCGCATGGGCAATGACATAAAAATTGCGTAATAACGAATGACGCACAGAATGAACTCTTGTTGTTGTTGAAATAGTGTCAGAAATGACTGTCGTATCAATCTAAAATTCTTCTTCCACTCATCGTCTGTGAAGTGGAGCAGGACAACGTCCCATCAGTCCTTCGCTTCAGGCTTTCATCCACAGTCGACGCCTTGTTTTGTCCACGGGAAGGGGTGTTTTTATGGCTTGATGAATAAAAGCAGCACGACACAAAGCTTCATGTGCTTCATGTTTCCTAATGAGGGACCATAATAGATAAATATGAAGTGTGCTTTTCAAACCAAAGAAAAAAAGCAATGGTAGGAGGTTGGTTATGCGCCAACAGCTGTCATGCACACCCTGGACGCTCTTACAGGGGCTGTTTACACGAAAAATGGAAATCTTTTTATGTATTTTGGCCATTCATTTACACAACAACAGTGTTTTTGGGTGCCTGAAAACGCAAGCTTTTGAAAACGGGTTTCAAACTGCAAGTTTGTTTTTTGTTTTTTTTAAACGATACTGTTATTATCTTTGTGCAAACTACTAAAATGCGAGTTTGTGAAAACGACGTCATGCGGATGTGTATTACGTGTTCAGTCTATAGGTGTGTAGTGTTTCTTTACAAAGTGACATTGGCAACTACTGGTCTGGCATGAATAATACAGTGTTTTTAGTCTTTTCGCAGATCTATGTGAACGGAGATCATTTGGACAACGTTGTCGCCTGTTCACAAAAAACTTTTCCGTTTTTAGTACATCGTTGCTGCGAAAACGTACCCACAGTCTGCTTTCACTCTGATCACCCACACTTGCAGCTTATTACAATCTCCTTTGGACCTGCACTTAAACTCCCATGATCCTTAAACTCTCATGTTCAGTCAGTGTCTAGCCTTCATGTAGGCACCAAGAGCTCTCCTTCTGCTCTAATTTCAAGTACTAAGGACTTACCCGTGTGATATTTACCTGTGCTGCAACGATCTATAGGAATAGACTAAGCTTACCTGTTAAGGAACTTACCTGTTTGTTGATCTTTTCTGTAAAGCGAACTGTGTTCTTCGTTTCATGTGAATGATGATTTAAAGAGAATTGCTATCTTCGAAGCCTTTGTTATTATCTTGATGGACTTTCTAATTTATAAAGTGAATGTTTAATGAACTCTGTTTGTATCTCACCTGGAATTCCCTACCTGCTAATATTGGAGAACTCTGTATATTTGTGCAGTGTGCGTATTAAGTGAAAAGATGCATTCTGATTTGGAGCTTATGACATACACACAAAATACACACATCAACCCAATCACTTTATTTAGCGTTCATGTAAACACCACGTTTCATCAATCGGAATGATTTCATTTAAATTTATATGTAACCCCTCAGGTCCTACTCGCCACGCTCTGTGCGGGTTTCGAACCCGGGTCTCCGGCGTGGGAGGTGGGCATGCTAACAAGGAGGCTAAAGATAAAGGGTTCTCTCATTTTTTTCAGCATGTTGGTTACACCAAGTTATTTTGATTTGGTGAACAAAGCTTTTCAAATATTAATAAGAAGCAAAGTTTTGATAAATATATACAACTTAAAAATTCAAAATGAATTTTGATTAAAACAAATAACATGCTCTTCATAGAAGTCACTGTATGTATGAACTGCATTTCTAATGTTTTTCTCTTTTCTGAATAAATTAATAGCAAAAAATAAGCATCAACTCAGTGACCCAAATAATAGTACAAGAAAAAAAAAAGAGTCATCTACACCCTTTGCATAATATGTGGAAAGAATAGACTGTGGGTCATTGTGGTTCTTCAAACACAGGCTGACACTGGTCTTGGCTTGTGTGTGTAACAGGCTTTCAATAGTCTGCTGTCCTGCTCTGCCTGGTTGCTCTGATTAGTGATGATGACGACAGTCATGTAAGCTGCAAATATAAGCTGCACAGTTTCTCGCTGTCTCACACAGACATTATACAGCAGTGTGTTTACTGGGGCCCGGCCAATAGCTAGATGAGCAATAATTTCAAATAATGAATGAGAGAGAAAGAGCATAACATTAATCAATGCAGTATAGATGTTACCCACAAAAATGACACCCACCCGCCCTGCAGCATCCATGGCAGAAAAGGACAACATGGACGCCTGTAATGATCATTACTGTCCTCCTTTCTCTGTCTCTCTTTTTTCCCCCTCACTTTCTCTCTCCCTGCTCATTGTTATTTTTGTAGCAGATAATGGAGTGGGTGTTGTGGCACAGGACAAAGTCGAGGATTCTCTTGTTAGGTCGCAATAACTTAGGCTACGTCTTCATTAATCCGGTTACATTTGAAAACAGCATTTTCATTTCAAATCGCTCTCCGTCTACAATATATAAGCATTTTCCAAAAGTTTCTCGTCCACACGTACATGCCAGAAAACTCTGAAATCATCTTACTTTGCATGTGTAAAAAGTCATGAAAGCACACAGAGACCAGAGATAAAGTTCTCAAGCTTTTCTTCTGGCACAATAATTTTAGTAGCAATTTAGCAAACAAAACTTACCATTGACTAGTGAGTCCAGGTCACTATTCCATTCCGCCACCCTCATGTTTTGCTGCAGGACAGCAATTGTGAAGTAATTTTCTGTCATCATTGCAGGAATATAATATGAAGATTAGCATATATCTTTAGCAACACTGTGAAACTGAATAGCAAGCACTTACTGACATGAACATAGATATTTATCACTACAATGTGTCACATGACTAGATGTGGCATTGTTTCAAATTTATCCACTTGGAGGATGTCTTCAAAAAGTTCAGTTTTCACAGGAAAAAAATGCGCTTTCAAATGTATCCGGATTAGTTTAGTCGTAGCCTCAGTCACTTTAAAGACTCTTTTTCGGGTTTGTAATTAAAGGTTTTGGGCTGTTCATCTACGGATTCTGAAATATAGCACATGGCCTCTGGTTTGAGGCCAAAACAAGCTTTTTGTCATACAATGCTGGAATTTTTGGACGATGCTGGTAGAATCTCAGATATTCAGGGATGTGCGGTTGTGGGCTTTGGGATGCTTTGAATATCTGGGTTGTGTAGGGGTGTGTTCGCTCCGGTTAAAGTCGTTGTGTTGGGGTGAGTTTGGAATGTGGCTGCGGACTGTGGCGGGAAACACAGCAATTACAACTGTAGCAAGCATGAATGCTCACTAATGAAGCTGAATAACTCCCAGCTAACGAACAGGTAAACAAATACACACACATCAGTGAGCACACACGCTCACGGAGCGATCGGGCCCCTGTGGCTGAATGCGGCTATGTAATTGGGGTAATGGCCGGGTAATCAGGAACTGGTTGGTTCAGTCGTGAGGATGTTTAGGCCACGGGCAGGAGCCTTAAACCACAGAGTTCTAATACATCTGCATCTCTAAACAGGAGAGATCGCAGCACTACTGCCCAGCAGCGACTGCTAAATGCTAATACATGGAAATCTTAATGAGTGTGCTTGGATAAATGACTTCCTATGCGTGTGTGCGAATGTGTGTAATATAGATAGAGGTTAGAAAGGTTAACACACTGTCTGCCCTCGGCAGTAACACATTAACTTTTAGTTGGGAGGAACTAGAAAATCTCAGTTAGAAACTGTAATTATTTCACTTTTGTTCACTGTTTCATTTAATCAAAAACTTTAAACTGCAGGTTCCTGTTGAGTCAAAGTTCACATTGAAAATCTGAGATTCAATTAAAAATGAAGAAAAATTATAAAATGATTAAGACATTTTAGATTTTAATTTATTGTTGCGTTCTCAAAATAGAGAAGGCTCAAGACACTCAAATGTTGAGACAGTATAGGAAGCAAATTAATCAAAAGAAGAATGCTTGGAAAACAGTGAGACATAATTAAGCTTTAAATAAATACCTGTTGCTTTGATGAAGATTCTTCTCCCAAACTTTTGTTAATAACTCATGTTGTAATGATTGAGAGAAATGAAAGGGAAAGTGCGGTGGTTGCCCTTTCATGCTTGATGAGCTCCATATGTCTGACTGTGGGTGTTTATGAAAGTATTAGATATCACAAGTTTAAATATAATCCTGATGACTGAGAGAATACAAGGGAAACAGAAAGTGTGGTGATTCCTCAACACTTAATTAGCAGCATGCATGTGTTGTGCATTTAGGGGGAATGGATGAAAGTATGCCTATATGTGAGATCACAAGTTTAAAAATAATCTTGATGATTATAAGGACATTGGTGAGAGTCATTTTTAACTCTTGACAGCAATGTGTGTTTACTTAGCTATACTTTAGGGACAGACTTGTCCTCAAAAGTGAGCTAAATGTGACAAAACATCCCCTTGAGGACATCTGTGGTCGTCCTCAATTGCAAAAAAAAAAGATTTGTGCATAAAATAATACATGAAGTCCATGTGAAATCAAAGTTATTTAATGTTTAATATCCTGTTTCACTCATAAGCATGCCACATTATGGGATGATTTGCAAGTGTATAGACCCTAGTCAGGGTAGATGGTATATTGATTTTTACACTGTTAAAATCGAGGCTGCAGGGAGACTTACATTTACAATGTGCGTTGTATAAAGGTCCTAGATCACATGAAATTCACAACTTTCAAAATGTTTTATGTAATTTTTGCTTACTGAAAGTATTTTTCGGAAAGATGTTTCGTCAGCTGAACAATTGGCATGTTGTTAAATAACAGTATACAATCCCCTTACAGCCTAGTTTTCATTCCTATCAATAATTAAATACAGTGCCAATATGCCTAATATTGCTTTAATACAACAATAAACAATAAGTTAGTATTGAGTAACTTGCATTTTAGACAAAATATTGCCGGTTACTTTGTCTGTTTTTGCCCCAAAGAAAATAGTTCCCGAGCAACACACATTGGCGTTCCGGAGTGAAGCTGTGTTTTTGAATGAATCTGACTGAATGATTCAATGACTTGCTCGTTAAGAGTTACTTGTTTCATGTCTGAATGAATCAGTGTTTTTAAATGAATCCATTCATCCATGTATTATCTAGACTGCTTGAATGTGAGGGGGGTCATATCACAAGGTTTTTAAATCGTTTGACTTAATGATTCAGTGGCTGCATCTGAAAACGTACAAATGCTGTCTTCAGAGGATGCATTCCAAGGCAGGAAGGCATCAAGGCACATCCAAATCCAAAGTTAGCTTCACTTCCTGTCTCATGAGATGCCTTCATCTGATCAATTTTTGAAGACAGCATAGATGTATCCTTCGCTTTGATATCCCACAATCCTGTGCTTTCCATTCTGTGACAGTTGAGCTAAAAAATAAAGATGGTGTCTGAAAGTTGCAGTGGCTGGTCAGTTTGTGTATAAATGTATGTTTTTGACCATTGTTTTCCACTTTTGATGTAATTTCTAGCAAGATATTACTATAGTGGAAATAATTATTTTTACGCGTATGCGATCGTCAGCGTACAGTGCGTGTGACGCAAATTTCATCATTAGAAGAGTACCTGCGTACTGTACGCGCAACTGCCAGATTTTTGTAACCAAGCATACTCGTATGCGAAGGTTGCACATGCTCATTAAATTTTTTTTGCAGTAATTGGTTTATCCACAAGGTGGCAACCGTGCCTTTGGGGCATCGATACACAAGGTAGTCAAAGAAAAACTGCATAAACAGAACAGATCGGAACACATGCAAGCTACAGCAACAATGGAGGCCTACATAGACAAGAGATAGTGCGTAGGGGTTAGAAAGTACCCTCATTTGTACAACTCTAGCATGAAAGAATACAAAGATGTTTACATGGGTTGTAAGTCGTGGCGAGATACTGCTCAAAACTGTGTATGCGTCGAACGCCTGTGTATGCATACAGGTCAAATGAAGTATACTTTCCAAGGCTATGCTTCTACTGTGCGCACACACTAGCATACGTGTAAGAAAACAAAGTATTCCCAGGGCTTAAGTTTTCGGATGCAGCCAATGTCTCTCTCACAAAAAAAGTCACTTGTCGCCACCTATGGGCATATATGTAACCTGCAGAAAGATTCACTTGGAGAAATCCCCACCGCTAATGCAGAGACTGAAGTTACATCAGTTAAATATCAGCAAAATTTAGCAGACAAAAATGTCCATTGTCAATAGTGTAGCGATGTATGATGCATGTGCAGCTGAACTCACACAGATTTTACTTTCAAAGCAAGCAGCTTTCTGTTGGTCAATGCGACGAATTTGCATGATCAATTAAACTCGATGTGAAATCTGCATCTGGGAAATCTTTCACCCTCGAAATTCCCAACCGCGTGGATTCCTATTGAAATTGATTAGTTTCAATTGCTACATTTCACCTGCGAAAATTCACTGAAGAAGCACCATGTAGTCTTTGACCGCACATTGTCAGTCTGTCCAGAACGCAGACAGACTAGTGATTCAAACATTGAAAAGTCGATGTTGGACTGCATATCAGCGCAAATTCGAAAATATCTTTTGTATAGCCTAATTTTTATATAAAAATAACTTTAGTTTATAGTACAGTATGTCCTCCTGTTGTCTAAGTAAACATGTTTGTGTGCTGGACCACAACAGGGTGAATGATTGGACTTATTGTAATTTCTGTCAAAATCAGTCTTTGTCAGAAACACTGAACATAATACTGAAAAATTGCGCAAGTGACGTCAGGAGCTGTGGGTGTTGAGGGAGCAGTGACCTTGGAGATGGGGATCCGGCCTGCTCCTGTGGCCATGTCTACTGCCTTAATGCGCAGTGGCAGAAACCTCACTGCCTCCCCGGAGAGACGCACACATACTCATGCACACACAGAGACTCGGTGTCGCTGACATCAGTTTAATCCTCAGACAGTTTAAATGCATGGGCTGAGTCTAGGCCTCAGCTGTGATTAGTGCTGGGCAGAGTGTGATGAATGAGACTGCTGAAGATACACACGCACACACTTGTGCCGCATTGTTATCATGAAGAGTGATGGGGTGAGTCAAATTGCATGGCATATATGCGGCATATTACAGTGCTCGCCGCAGCTCAAGTGAAACGAATGGTGACCACTTGTGAACCGCAAGTCCGTTCAAAGTCAGAGGCAGAGAAGGCATCAGATAAACCCATTGGTAAGATAACCGTGCACATGCCAACCCTCAAATATTTGAGAATCCCTAAAAAAAAATCTTTTTAATTTATTGTAGATAAAAAACTTTTTTCCACTATTGCTTTAACTGAAAATCCTGTCATTATCTAACTCGAAAGGAGTTAGTGGTGCTCAAAAGGAGTTCAAAATCAAAATGTCAAAGCTACACTTTTCCATACAATGAAAAAAGCATGCAGAGAAAAAAAAAATTGTCAAGTTAAATGTGTTAAATCATAGGTAGAACATTTTGTCAGGTTGGGAATATTTTATCAGGATGTGCTGCCACCATATAGCATCGTTTCTTTAACAAGACTAGCCCACTAACCCTAACTGTAACCGTAGGTCTAATCATAACCTTACAATTACGCAAGATTGTACCAATGTTAGTTTTTGCTTAGTCTTATGTAACTTTATTATTTTGAGTTTGATTAACTTAAACCATTTAAGGCAATCAGTTTCCTCACACCATTTCAGTAGCTATATAGATGTTAAGATTTGTTACCTGAATTCAAAATGAATGAGTGGAATAAACTTAAAATCTTTGTTATGTTTACTCTAATGTTTGAAAAAACCAACACTAAAATATAAGTGCATTTAACTTAATGTATATGAGATTACAGTACTCATTGGTTTTAAAACTTGAATTAAAGGAATCGATTTCCTCAAAAGGTTTGAGTTACCGTAACTTATCAGGTTTTACGGTGTAGGGTAAGTCATCTTGAGAGGAAAGTGAAACTCATTTTATCATTTGATGGACTCTGCACTATTATTGAACTGATTCAACACTAAACTAACTAGAGATGAATAATGACATTTTTTGTTTGTTTGTTTATTAATATGAGGCTGCTTTGCAACATCTGTATTCTATAAAGCTCTATAAATAAATGTGAAGTGTGATTTTCTACTTGCACCCTAAACAAAAAACTATACAAGACTATAACATTTTACCACTAAGTTGTTAAAAACCTCCCCCTTTGGTCATGTTTTGTCCCACTTAGGTCACAAAGTGAGTCATGATAACCACTTCCCCCTCAAAAAATAGGTGAATGACACCTCTAAAAACACATTCACTCTCATTTGTTCACCTCTGGCAGCTTTTAGGGGATTTACACGAGCTTCACAGTTTGGATTCATCATGTGTGCTGGTTTATATGTCAAAATGTGTGTTAGAACATTTGAGTTTCCAGTGTCAGATGTGTCATCATCTCTCTTTGATCTGTCTGTCTCTTATTGTTATTCACCGGGATGCAATGTCTCATGGGAAATGTTCTCTGATGTCAAATTCCACTCAGTCAGAATGGATGCTGATAATCTAACTCCATTAAGCATGGATCTGGAGGCTTGGCTTCACTTCTGCGCACGCACACACACACACACTTGGTCTATTTGCTGTCCTACATTGACGGAGCATCATGTCTACAGCCATAATCCCCCTAATTGTGTATGTCTTTTCACATTGACACATCCATTATTCACCTTAAATTGTTTATTACACAAATTAATGCCATCAACCTGCCACCTCAGACACACCGTGTGAAATAGGATTGTCGTGGCAGAGATGGGTCATGTGACCTGATTGTAATCACCGTAACTGAATTACTGCATACTGTGGTTTATTGAGCCCAAGAGCTTTCAAAATGCTTTTAGTTTCAGTTATTCTGAACTATGAGACGAGGCCACAGGAAAGATAAACAAAACTGCAAATGTTTATCTCTAATCTGGTTTTGGCAAACATTGGAGGAAAATTTTGTGTTCATTGAATCTAAATTAATTTCAAGAGTACATTGTAATTTTTCTTTTGTCAAATCAACTTCAATAATTAATGTGGTTCAGATAACATCATATTTTGAGTTTCTGTTGATTAAACCAATCGCTTTGATTCGATTAACTCAAATTTTTTATTTCAATTAACTTAAAATTTTAAGGCAACCAGGTAACTTACTTTTTTAAGTTAAACCAACAATACTTTTTTACAGTGTGTTTAAATTAAATTAAAACAATAAATAATAAAAATAAAAATGTTAGAATAATAAAATAAATCATATAAAATTATTAAATAAGATAAATAAAAATCGAATGAATTTGTATGACATCATTTTCAGTACCATACAAAGTAAATTATGCTTTTGTTGTTGTTGTTTTTTTCATTTGTTTTTCTTCTTTTGCGCTCACTTGAAGAAAAGCTATTCCTTTAACATGACATAGCAAATTTGGTCTCCGTGACACTGTTAAGTTAATGCACTGCAATATCTGTGTCCACCATTTATGTGGCAGTAAACAGCCTCACATGGACGTCTGAGCTGTAGACTGGAGTTTATAAACGGAGATGTCACATTGATGATTGATTGAGTTTTTTCCCTGCTTTTTTTGCGCCATTGCTCCACGCACACACACACATACACTCATATTCTTCCCTCATTCTGCTTCTGTCTGCAGTGACCTTCACTTCCTCTACACCTCGTATTCTCTCTTCGTCTCTTTCTGTGCTTGTGGTATACTGCTAAAGGCTCTTTCTTCAAATGAATCAGCTGTCTCCCTGATTGTGTTCTTAGATTTGAGTGGTGTTTTGCTCATTCTGTTTGTGTGATGGGATAATTCTGTAATTCATGCTCAAATATGGCTGTTTTTATGAACTGTGTGTAATGCTGTAGCTATTTAGTATGCGAGTATGTGGTGTAAGGGATAATGTACTGTCAGATGGTCATTATCACAAAATTAACTCCAAGGTGATCAGGATACTGATATGAATACATACGAAATTCCCAATCGCGTGGATTCCTATTGAAATGACTACATTTAACCTGCGAAAATTTGCTGAGCAACGTTAAATGCTTAAATTAAATGTGACCCCATGTTAAATGTGACCCCAGCTTAATAGGACAGAAAGTAGTGCCTGTGTTGTGCTGAATTTCGACTCCCTAGATTATTACCCCTCTCGTTGAAGCCGCTACCTGATTGCCTAATCCTATAAAGGGGACTTGGGGGGTTTGGTAATAATCTGGCAAGGGTCAGAATTCTGTTGTGCTGAGTGACCCACCTAATTATGTGACCATAGTAGGCGCTGTAATGATGGTAGGGTTAGGATTGAGATTAAGATAAGGTCAATACAGCGCCTACTACGTCAAATAATTTGGTATAATAACACCGCGATATATTGCCATGGGCAACAGTAAAATATCCAGTTTAGTCGTTGTCATTCTACTAAAATATTTCACGCTCAATTGACCGTTCGCGAAGACCCGCACCCTTTAGTTACTGTTGCTATGTCCGACAAGCCATGCCGATCTCTCGCCACACATCATGTTCTCACGCAGTGAAAAATACATTGCGGAGCAAAGAGGACACTGACAACGTGTCGACAGACAAGACAAAGCAGGTTACTTTTGTTATGAAACAAAGTCTCAAGTTAGAAATTTTGTAATTTTTAAAGAAATTTAAACAATAAATCCGTTTTGTGGCTCTTTAATGTGTCGTGACAGATCGCTGTAGCGCCTCAGCTCAAGGGGCTCGTGAACCGATCATCTCTTCCTACTAGTTCATTTATAGCATCAAACAAACATGAATGAACATAATAAGGAATGTTGTTTCAATCGCGGAAAGACGTCAGTACACACCATTTTTCAAGTTCAAGTCCACCTATGTTAACCTGCTAATCCCCTGACTGCTTTGTCGGACAAAATGGCGGCTTCGGCGTTATGATTGGTTAGATCGCCTGTCAATCAAACTACTTGCGAAGGGTAAATTTAGCGGTTGATTAGAATAACGTATTCTTAAGAGTTTTGTGATAAAATGATATGTTACCTTCTCGGGTGTGTTATCTGCTAAGAGATTTCAGCTGAACCAAGCGAGAGAAAAGAGGAAAGAGCGCTTTAGGACATGAACAAGAGATTGACAGCGCGAGACGAACGGAGTGAAAGAACGACATGTGATTGACAAGGCAGATATTCAACGAGACGTGACGCGCACACGTTCCTTCATCCAAACTTTTGCCTTTCTTTTAAAAGCACCCCTTCTGTCCTTTAAACCGGCTTGTCTGGCTGGCCAACATTCTCTCTGTCTTTTTATTTCTACCGAGTACCGACATCCCCATGTTGATGACTTGTGGAAAATCGCCAGGCGCAGGCTCTTGGCCGTACGCCAGACATAAACCTGCCTGTCAGTATAACACCTGTGAGTGCAATGTGAGTGATGTGAGAGAGCAGATATATTCTCACAGTTAACGCTGCACTTTTATGGAGGTGACATCAGGGAGTCTGTGTCTAGAATACTTTGTCCTGGAGGGGTTTTTATAACGAGTGTTTTATACAGCTGTGGCGCCATCTAGTGTAACATCGAGTTATTGCACTATGATGCATAGGTCTTTATGTATGCTAGGTATGTATTTATTTATTTAGCTTAGCACAGTGGTTTCACAACCCTGGTCCTGAAATCCAGCACTGCACAGTTTAGATTTCGATCACAAGCCTATCTTTAAAGGCAGTTTTTTTCAAAATGATATTTTTTCTCATAGGCTACACTGAGCCAGAAATCTCCACTCAGTAGCACTTATACACAAAACCTTTACAGTTTTTTTTTTTCTATCCAGAAATGAAGATTTTGGGACTTCATATATCATCATATAGCCTATAACATGTTTTTTCTTCTTCTTTTTTTATGGGTGTTGACAGTGATAAAAAGAGAAATCAATAATCCCCTCAGTAAAACCTAATACTGATGAACAACATAATGTATAATTACTTCCTGGAACAGCTTAGACATTATTGTTAGTCTTATTATTAATATTTTAATATGGACACTGTAGTATGAAATGCGTCTCCAAACATACCAGACATATAAAAGTAAGATTCCATAATGACAAAAGTACAAAAATATTTCAGGAAAAAATATAACATCATTAAAAATATATTTCTCACCCAATGTCAGAGGTGTGAAACATTATTCTCACATGCAGCAATTTCTGATTTTATTTCTAAGCTAAGCAAAAACTCTCCCATCAATCAGCATGTCCTGTGAGTTGTATAGAAATAGAGAGTTCCCCCTGAATATGCATAATAATTATTGTCATAAATGATCATGATGTCATCAGAAATGAATGCAGCATTTTTCGGGGCTTAGAAGATCTTATTGGTAATGTTAAACTGTGTGAATATGCTGTACAAGACAGATGAACATGATTCCATGTGTGTGGAATCTAGGATTTATTATTCCAGCCTAAGGAAGAGGGATCTGCTGTGAGATAACAGCACAGCAGGATTTAAGTGGTGTTTATAAACTACCAGAACTTGTATAGATGTCGCAATAAACGGTGTGCGGTTGGTCATGTGTTAGTATGCAAGCTGTTTTGACTAAGGAGAATGCTTTGCCCTCAGAAACTCAACAGTATGCCTACAGTACATACAGTAGTACACTGAAGTGTTTTATTACAAAAGATCAAGGAAAATTCATTGTTATTGTATGACCCATAGAGCTAAGTCTTTCTGTCCCTCCCTTTAGATTCTCGTCAGTCAATGCCAGGTGCCACAACTGGAGGTATTATTGGTGGTATTCTTTGTGTGATCATCCTCGTTGCCATAATTGCAACTACCATAGTGATGGTCCGCAAACGCCAGAGGAAAAACACAGAGTAAGTACTGCCACCTCTTTCATATTCTGTCTTTGACAGGTACCCTGGTAAAAATAAGTTACTTATAAAGAGTGTTGGGGAAAGTTACTTTTAAATGTAATGTGTTACAATATTGAGTTACTCCCTTAAAGCACACACAGCACCGCCAACTTTATTCCCGATTTCTCTCAACATGGGGACAGAAGAGCTGTCAGTCAATAAATAAGAAAATAAAGTAACTAAAGTGTTACTTTACATTAAAAAAGTAATTTGATTACTCATAACTGGTTATTTGTAATATGTCACCCGCAACACTGCTTATAAATGACCTGTGATTGTTTCCAACTTTACTGATCATGTGTTTGTGTCTGTTCTTGCAGCCGTCCACCCACTCACAAACCTCCTCCTCCTATGAAGACATATTCCTATTCAGACAGAGTGAGTAGAGCCCAGAGATTCATACTTATTTTGAAACTTTGAGCAAATACAGTTCATTTTAGATTACGGAGAGAGGGGGAAAAAAAAATTTTAAAAGAAGAAGAAAATGTATATATATATATATATATATACACACACACTATATTGCCAAAAGTATTGGGACACCCCTCCAAATCATTGAATACATGTGTTCCAATCACTTCCATGGCCACGGGTGTATAAAATCAAGCACCTAGGCATACAGACTGCTTCTAAAAACATTTGTGAAAGAATGGGTTGCTCTCAGGAACTCGGTGAATTCAAGTGTGGTACCGTGATAGGTTGCCACCTGTGCAATAAGTCCATTCGTGAAATTTCCTCACTACTAAATATTCCACAGTCAACTGTTAGTGATATCATAACAAAGTGGAAGCAATTGGGAACAACAGCAACTCAGCCACGAAGTGGTAGGCCACGTAAAATCACAGAGCGGGGTCAGCGCACGCTGAGGCACACAGTACGCAGAAGTTGTCAACTTTCTGCAGAGTCAATAGCTACAGACCTCCAAACTTCATGTGGCCTTCAGATTAGCTCAAGAACAGTGCGTAGAGAGCTTCATGAAATGGGTTTCCATGGCCGAGCAGCTGCATCCAAGCCTTACATCACCAAGTGCAATGCAAAGCGTTGGATGCAGTGGTGTAAAGCACGCTGCCACTGGACACTAGAGCAGTGGAGACGTATTCTCTGGAGTGACGAATCACGCTTCTCTGTCTGGCAATCCAATGGACGAGTCTGGGTTTGGCGGTTGCCAGGAGAACGGTACTTGCCTGACTGCATTGTGCCAAGAGTAAAGTTTAGTGGAGGGGGATTATGGTGTGGGGTAGTTTTTCAGGGGTTGGGCTTGTTGGGCTTAGTTCCAGTAAAAGGAACTCTTAATGCTTCAGCATACCGAGACATTTTGGACAATTTCATGCTCCCAAATTTGTGGGAACAGTTTGGGGATGGCTCCTTCCTGTTCCAACATGACTGCGCACCAGTGCACAAAGCAAGGTCCATAAAGACATGGATGAGCGAGTTTGGTGTGGAGGAACTTGACTAGCCTGCACAGAGTCCTGACCTCAACCCGATAGAACACCTTTGGGATGAATTATAGCGGAGACTGTGAGCCAGGCCTTCTCGCCAACATCACTGCCGGACCTCACAAATGCGCTTCTAGAAGAATGGTCAAAAATTCCCATAAACACACTCCTAAACCTTGTGGAAAACCTTCTCAGAAGAGTTGAAGCTGTTATAGCTGCAAAGGGTGGGCCAACTCCATATTAAACCCTACGGATTAAGAATGAGATGTCATTAAATTTCATGTGCACGTACAGACAGGCGTCCCAAAACTTTTGGCAATATAGTGTATTGCCAAAATACACTATATAGTCTATAGACTATATAGTCCCCAGCTCCACCTGTATAGATCTGCTATGGGTTATTGATATATGCTATTTGTGCAGCAGCACTATGTCTTACTCGCAGCAGCGTATCGGCATATGTATTGGCAGTAGTTCCTGTACTCGCTCTGCAGCAGCAGCAATAATCTACAACAACATCAATAATGTACAATAATCTAACATTGTCATATTGTTGTCATGATTTTGTGTGTTCATGTAGTGTAGATGACAGAGTCCAAAAGTCTGAGTCCACACTGAAAATCGGTGATTCCTAACTTAAATTAAGCTTTGAGATGAATAGAAAGTTTTATGGTTATGAAAATTTTGAAAACAATATGACATTAAATGGATTGGAAATTTTCAATATTCTGCACATTACTGTTCCACTTTATATTAAGTTTGTTTTACTATTATGCACATTCAACATTCAAATAATTTGGTACAATGCACTTATTGTGTACATACATGTCTTTACATTGTACTTATATTTAAAAATACCAGCATGTAATTACAGCATTAATACAATTCTGTAATTACATCTATAATTACATTGCTGATCCGACTCCAACCCCTTACCCTACCCTTAAACCTTGTGCAATTCAACATTGTACAATTACCAAATTTTTTTTTTTTTGGACAAATATAGTAGTTTAAAGCACCTAGTATAAAGTGTGACCTCCGTCACTTATTAAAACAAATATATTTGTAACATTGATCATGTTGCAAATCTTTGTACAGGCAGATGTTCTTGCATTTATTGAAGCACAATAAATGCAATACATTTTTTATTCAGTGGCCGAAAAAAGCTTCCATAAAGCTCAGCAAATCACCCTTTTCTTTTCCTTTTGTAGCCGAGCATCAGTAAATCTGTGTCTGATCCTGAGCTCATGCACCATGAGACAGAGAAAGAGGAGCCCATGACAGTAAGAGGCCATTTCTCTCACTCTCTCTATTCCTCTAATCCTTTGTGGCATTTAGGATGGTAAATCATACATATTTGATGCCATGTTCATTTTGCATGCATTATTCAGGCTTATTTCTCACAGATCATAATCATCTCTATTATAGAACACATGTGCTATGATTCTAATCACAACACTACAATCTCTACTCTGACAGGATCTCTCAGCATACTATGATGACAAGGATCATCATGAGCCTTCCTGGGAGGACAAACAGACTCCTTACCATGATGACAGAGATGAAGAAGGAATGATGGGAGATGAAGGCGTATATTACATCACTTCCTCTTCCACTAGAGGGAGCAGTTTCATGTCACCAGCTGTGATAGTGTAGGGATCATACCGTGCCGGAGGATTTTATACTGTAACCTGAACACTAATGTAGCTACTGTTTTATACTGTAATATGAAGTATTGGTTTGATTGCAAAGGCTTGTAAGGACCCTTTTCTTCAGTGCCCAAAGACATCAATGTGAGAATGAAGACGTCATTGATAATATGTGCGCAAATAGATGCAATTGAGAACATGCACAATTATTTGTCCTTCTGTGTCCGATTAAGGATTGTGCCATTTTTTTATTGACTATGAATGTGTAATATAGCAGCCTTAAGGACGGAATGAACCAGTGATCAACATACATTATTGAAGCATTATTATTATTAGGGATTTTCCTTTTCTGTTGTTAACCTTTTTCTTTTACTTTGTGCCTTACAATTTAGTTTTTGTATGGATTTCTTGTTTTAGTAAATTGCATTAGATTTCTAATCATTTGCACCCTCCTGACTTTTAGGTTAGGCTATATAATTGCATTGGGTTTTTTTTAAATTATTATTTTAATTTGCTCCTTTAGAATATTAATATTTGTTACATTATTTTCCAGTGTACTGCTATGATTGTTAAGGCTCAATAAACAGGGTGATATGCTTTCTAGGTATTGTATGTATGTTTTATATCATCAACATGCATGAATGGATGAGAGTCTTAAAATTGTGTGTACCATGGAAATATGTAAATCTGACATTTTGTACAAAGGAGTTCATAAGCTCATTGAAATTAAAGTATGACAATTTTCAGTTACTTTTAAAGAACTATCATTCAAAAAATGGAGACATTTTCACTTGAATATTTTGGTTTTGGTTTTAAAGCTACAATATGTAAATGTTTCGCCGCTAGAGGCCTATTCAAAACAAAGGCGTAGCTTGATGATGCCGAGTTTGAGCGCGGAATCTTGGGAAAAGAATCAGGATGGGACTCGAGCAGAAATCAAACATGGATGACATTATTAACGTTATTGTAGTATGAAGCAGAGCAGGGCCAGGTGATGTTGGAGCTGAACAAGGCCGCTGGAGAGATTGCTAATGAGAGACGAATGCGACACACGCCTTGCGAGCAGTGGAACTTTTATAATGCCGCAGTCGCTGCTTCCGATTCTTCTGGTCAAGCGTATGAGGTAACACAGCAGTGTTTATCACATTAGATAAATTTGACTGTGTTGAAAATGATGTTATAACGTTACTCTTAGCGTTTGCTCGGCGGCTGCTGTGAGACACTTGTTGCACACTGCAGTAAGCTAGATCGATTTTAGAATATCATAATAATAAATGCTGGGTGGCTTGTGTTGATAAATGGCATGCAATTAATTTTAAAATGTATTGTATGATGGAGAAAATTCTGTATTAGCTACTTGACAAAATAGTGTTTTTCTCTGAGGCATGGTAAAAGTATGGTACTCTCGGAAAATAAAGAAAACTAGATTTAAACAATAAGACTAAACGTGTTGAGCGATATATAACAATAATTCGTTTTCTGTCTACAAATGTAACGAAACAGTTGTTCCCTTGTCTAAATATATTAAAGCATAGGCCTATTTGGTGTTTCCATGGTTTCTACAAAATAAAACCGGAAACCGAGGGTAACGCAGATATGACGCCATTGACAGACGACTCCCGGACACGTCCCGTATCATTGGTTAAAATCGCGATTTTCTCACGATTTATAAATAGTTGGAAACATTTGGGATATTATAAGTACTCAACTGAACAAAATATATAACACTGGCCTAGTGGTTTTTGGATATTTTCCTGCAGAAATGTACAAACTGTAGCTTTAAGGGCTTTACTACCATATTTAGGTCTATAGTAGGCCATTCTGTTACAGCCTGGATAAATACAATCTCATTTTATGTTCCAGAAGTATCTAAACGAACAGCCAAAACAATAACAAGAATATACTTACTATAATACACAAAAACACAAGAATATACTCCCCGTATTTAATGCTTAGACGCTGCGACGGTGGTTTGTTCAAATCTCACCACTGGGGGGCGCGCGCTCACAGACAGAAGAGCACCCGCAGTTCCCGCAGGTGTTCAGTGGAGAACACTGACTGCAGTTGCATGCTAGCCATATTAAACTAATAGGTAAACACTTTTCTACTGCCTAAATTCATTCAAAACTGTTATCAGATTGTGTAATAATAAAGAACGAGTATCCTGAGATCAGTCAACAATCTTTCTTACAGTCCAAAATCGTAGAAACAGCACAGACATGCTAACTAATACTAATAGGCTAATAATAGTACATTTTATTTGTAATGTGCTTTTTTCACTCAAAACGTTACAACAGTCAGTGAGTATAAAATAGAAAAACATGCAACAACAATTAAAATTAAATAAAAAGTTTTAAAAAAAATACATACATAATACATAAATACAAGTCTTATCAACTTCTTGAAACATTCCAGAGTTGGAGCCTTTCTAATTGTGATAGGGACAAACAACTTATGAACAAAGATAATGGCATGATACGTGATTTAGAGTTACTGATAAACTGCAAGTGTAACAGACAATGAGAATCGATTAGCATAGTCAACATAACAGTCAGATGTTAGGATGTGGTGAAATACTGTATGCTGTCAACAAGCTTTTCCATCATCTCCTTCAGCATTGCTTTTTCTGTTCATTTACTGGCAATAACTGAAGACAGAGCATGTCAGCAGTAGGACTGAAAGGTGTCCAGAGCTGTAGAAACTCCCCGGGGCTCTCACACCCTCACACCCTAGTCCCCCATGGTGTTCTCACATCCACAAACACCCCAAGAAGAACACAAATAATTAAAGATTAAATTAATTAAAGATGCGAGGCCGGGACAAGCTGTCACTCACATGAGATCTCACCAATAGAAACTGCAATGATCCAATTAATTCCCGATGGGACAAAATCAAGTCCTGCCCTATTTTTCTGGTTCAAGAAGCCATTTCACTTGGATATATGTCACAGAAGGGAAGAAAAGACTAAACTTCTGTTTCATGTCGACTTTGTTACAGTACAAAGTGTATACAGTGGGGTCCAAAAGACCACTAGTGAAAATGCTTTTATTTTTCTAATTTAATAAAACGTGTTGTATATTGTGTTATTATATTATTAGAATAATCATTTGAGTAAAAAGTTTAATTGAAAACTTCAGATCTCTGAGGACTTATGGACCCCATTTTATCTTTTCTTCTTCTTATCTCCCCTGACAAAGTCTCGTGCCCTACCTTGGCAGATTGCTGCAAGATACCGCTGATGAACTCGACATCCCCAAATAATCCAAAATGTTCCCGCAGAGGCCCTGGTTGTGTGTTGCCCAGGGACAGCTGTTGCTAGGCAACCAATGACATCACCACAGCAACAATTCTCAGCCTCATCAGAAGACGGACAGAAAGTATGAGAGAAATAGAGAGAAGGACAGAGGAAGTGTCTGGCTCTGAACTGTGTGGTTGGTTGGTATGTCATTAATTTGACAGCTGTGGTCTGGATTTAGAGCTGCCCTCGGAACGAAAAAATGGGCTTATTACTGAACAGCCTTCAAATTAAACAGACATGAACATTTCTTCAAATATGGGCACTTTTAGTCCTATAAAACACATCAGACTTTCTATATATATATATATATATATATAATCCTTTTTTGCTACGGCTACTTTTATTGCAATTAATATATATCCTAAAAACATCTTAATAAATAATATTTTCACACTTTTTGCAGAAGTTGACATTGGATTTTATTTGAATTGGAAAGGATACAATAGCAATATTGTGTTCACAAGTGAAATTTAGGTAAATTTTTTGAAATTGAGATTTATACATCATCTGAAAGCTGAATAAATAAGCTTTCCATTAATGTATGGTTTATTAAGACATTTGCCCGAGATACAGCTATTTGAAAATATGGAATCTGAGGGTGCAAAAAATCTAAATATTGAGAAAATTGCCTTTAAAGTTTAAAGTCTTTAGCAACACATATTACTTACAAAAAAATGTTTTTGATATATTTACAGTAGGAAATTTACTAAATATCTTCATGGAACATGATCTTTACTTAATATCCTAACGATTTTTGTCATAAAAGAAAAATCAATCATTTTGACGCATACAATGTATTGTTTGCTATTGCTACAAATATCCAGGGTCACATATATTTTGTAAATATTTCACCTCAAACATGATTTTCACTGACACTCTTATCTCACTTTTGAAAAAACAACAACAACAACAACAAAAAAACATTATTAGTGGCAAAACTGTTTGTTGTGGTGCCACAACTGTGGGAACTGTGGGGTGTAATAATTTATATAATATTTATAGTTTATAATCTTTTAATTTCCATAATTTTCACAAAATATTGAATTGGATTATGTAGAATAATCTTTATATTGTCATTGTTTTGAAATTGCGGGTCTGGGGAAATGAAATATATGCATCAAAGGTATTTTAAAAGTAGCAAAAATAAAAGACGACACACTGTAAAATGTTTTAATGTGAACTGCATATAACAAAAAAATTTAAATCAACCCTTGGGACATAAATTCATTGATTATGAATAATTTGTAATAGATTAAGAAACCTGGATACATGATTCCATTTCACACACAATCATTCATTTAGGATCTGAGTGATTGATACAGAAGGCCTCGGGAACATCCTCCACCCCTTGACTAAGCCGTCTAAAAATAAATGAGAAGAGAGGAGGATGAGCAGGCGGAGAGGATGGAAGGATAAAAGAAGGAGGTTAAAGAGGGTGCAGGTGAAGTACACTTTCCTCTGATCCTTCCTTGCTCTCTGCCAATCACAGTCAAATGTGTGCATGTACTTATTAGCATGTGTCTCTTCCTTGCTCATACAGTCTGATGGACAAACTCCACTCCTCCCTTTCTGTCTGTAACCATGTGTCTGACTATGATGAGCATGGCAGCATGTGCACTGTTGTCATGGCTGGTGAGTAAAGGCCGTTTCCATGTAGAGTAGAGGACACTCAACACGATTACTTTCCACAAATACTAACAACACAACTGTTGATTAAAGTCAACATGAAATTACTTTCACAACACATTTTACTTTGTAATGTGATGCATTTTGAAGTGAAACAGGATATTCAAGAAGAAAGAAAATGTAGGGCAGGACTTGATTTTATCCACCAGGAACTGATTGGATTGTGAAAAGTGGGTGTAACATACTACGCAGCTAAACCTGAATGTCTAAAATGCTATTTGGCTATTAATTAACATTATCCAATAGCCTGCATGGCCTAGGTGATGTCAGCAGAAAAGAAAAGATATTTTATTTGCAGAGCAAGTTATTTGATTATAGATTTGATTATGAAGCTAAAAAGATGTATTCTTTGGAATATCATGCCCTGATGAATTCTTCATAGTAATACCAAGTATGTGCATTATGAAAGTAAGGTTAATGTGTATGTCGTGTTGACTTTAAACAAAGGACTGATAAAATGTTGTGTAACTACTTTACATTTTGTTTGGAAATTCAACGATGAGGACTGAACAGCAGCTGAAGTTAACCAGGGCTCCAGGATTGCAGATTACACCTCGTATTACTAATGCCACACAGTCCAGTGCTAATCTGTCATGTTTTGAGAGGGATAAGCTCAGATATGACGTCGAGTGAGCTTTGGAAATCGTCTACAGTGACAGAAATATTTAGGAACCGATTCATATTCGTTAAACCAAACATTGTGGGATAATACCAGAATAAATGAACACTATACAAAAATTATTTTTCTCAATCAGTACAGTATTTTTGTTGAGTGAAAATATCTAAATGTCTTACATGTTAGGGGGTAGCTGAGCAATATTACAATATTGTGTGGATTTGTACCCAATTTGTAAATTTGTGCACTGGTTTGATCTATGAGGGTTATTTTTAGGGGTAGGTTTAGGGGAAAATATATATTGATAATGTAGTAAACCTTAACTTGAAGACCATTATGCCTATGAAATGTCCTCGTAATGATAGAAGTACCAACAAGTGTGTTCTTGTTTTAAGCATAAACCTTACTAAGTTTTGTTTAAAACAAGAAAAAACACCATTTGGCATCTAATGCAACATCATTTTGATACACAGAGGTTGCTGCTAAATAAAGTTTCATAAATACTTATACAAAGTCTGCTGTCTGTTCAGTGACACATCACACTTATTGAAATTTTAAGTGTGTGATAAGTTGTATCAAAACAGGCTTCACTATGTATCTGCATGTTATGAACAGAATTGCTCTGCTCCAAAAACTAGCAAGCTTTCTCATTGCATCCTAACAGAAATTAACCTCATAAGTGACTGATTTGGAACGCTCTACATAAAGGCAGCAGTTATATATGTCATATTAATAGCACTCCGTACCCAAGGCACACATGAGACTTGCCTTACAATTCATTTCAGGCAGCATGAAAGAAATCATGTGATATTAATAAGTGAATAGTATAGTGAATTATAATGTAGCAAATCATTCCACAGTATTTAAAGCTACTAAGCTCATTTTACTACATTTGAGGCAACTAGGAGGCTAAGAGGATGATATTCCTCAGTCACGTGACTCTAGACCCCCTATAGTTTTTCTTTGTGTGTATGAGGAGATTGATTAAGGTGCTTAGTGGACAGGATCTCTTATTCTCTCTGTGTGGACTAAAGTAGAGTAGAGTAGAGGCCTTCTCTAACACAGAATCATTTACAGAACCTCTCTCTCTCTCTCTCTTTTTGACCTGCCTCATCTATTGTTTCTGGTTCACCTCTGACCCTGAGGCGGGCAGGTTGTTCTGGACTAGAGGAGGAGAAGACGAAAGAGGAGACGGAGGAGGACACCTGGACAGAATGGTGAGAGAGAAAATAGGGGGATATTTTAGGTGGAATATAGGTGATATAGATAGTGAGAACCTTTTGTCTGGAAAAGAGCAGCAGGAACATTCTGCCTAACATCTTATTTTGTGGTAGAAATAAGTTCATAATATAATATAATATAAACAATGCAATACAATAATTTCCCCTTAGCACAATGGCATACACAGGATATTAGTCATATTGATTTTTGACAGTGTAAGATGGAAGAGCTGACATTGTCCAATCGGAGAGGATTCTGTTTTGTCCAGCTGCTCATGTGAATTTAGCAGCACATGGTTCAATGTAACAGGTGATATAACCACATAATTAGTCAGCACTCATGAGATCAAACTGGATCAGCTTTTGTTCCCTTCCTCGTGCTTTCTGCTCTGCTGAAAAGAGCAGCGCTGCTGGTCACCAGCATATGTTGGGCTTTTGGATGCCAGTGTGCTGGTGTCACCACCAGGATTCTTAAAGTTAATTATGGAGGATTATATATTAGGAGATTTATTAGATTCTGGTTCCATTGCAAATTCCATTCATGGTTCTGGTTCCTTTACTGTACTGTAAAACTTTCTTTTATTATACATTTTTAGTGAGAACGTATGGAAACTGTAATGAAAATTATTATTATTGCATTAAGTACACTCAGAATTCATCTGTCGAATTAAGTGATCATTTGAAATTTCAGCTGAACATTATTAACAAATTACCAAAAATGGGTAACACTTTACAATAAGTTTCATTAGTTAACATTAGCTAACTGCACTAGTTAACATGAACTAATAATGAACTGCACTTATACAGCATTTATTCATCTGTGTTAATGTTAATTTCAACATTTACTAATACATTATTAAAATCTTGTTAACATTAGTTAATGCACTGTGAACTAACATGAACAAACAATGAACAACTGTATGTTCATTAACTAACATTAATGAAGATTAGTAAATACAGTAACAATTGTATTCCTCATGGTTAGTTCATGTTAGTTAATACATTAACTAATGTTTAACTAATGAAAGTGTTACCAAAATTTTATACAATTCTTTAAAAGGCTTACTTTTATTGTATGTAGCAACTTTGTTATCTCTAGTAAATGGATACTTTAGTTGATCTCAAAGTGACAAGCCCTTGTGAAAAAGTGACACTTTAGCATACCTTAAAAAATTTTTAATTTGTCATTACTACAAAGTGCTTTTTTTAAAAATTGTACTTAACTTTAAAATGTACTCTCTTTAGGCACACTTAAATGGCCTTTTATATCACACTTCATTAATTAATTAATTAATTAATCCAAAAACACATGGAAAATTTATTAAACTAGTTTAACTGGCAAAATGACTTGTTTTGACAAAGCACGATTTGCTAGTTAAACTAGTTTCATGAATATGCTTGTCAATCAGCTTGATCAGCTAAACTTTATTGGTGAACAACAGAATGGTTGTGTTGGTCCACTAGCCAAACCAGCATAAACTAGCCTGAACCAGCATGGTTTCATTTGGTCTTCACAAGGGAAAGGAAGCTATCATTGTGAACTATATCCCACTCCAGATTTAGGACCTGTTTTAATGATGTATTGTGTAATAGAGAATCAATTATAATAGAAGATGCTTTACAATATTATATGGCAACATTATATAACTGATTATTTAGAATATTTGATACTTTTAGGTCAGTGTAAAACTGTCTGTGACAACTGTACACAACGTAGACTATACTTAACTAACTATAATTAAACAAGTCCATTATTGCTTTTACAAAACATTTACCACATAACTGTCGGGGGTTATGTCTAAGTCTGTTTAGTTGTGTTTTGGTTTCCATTGTGTTCCCTGTCCCTTTTAGACTGAGTTCTGTTCGCTAGTTTGTTTCCTTAGTTACATATTACGTTCACCTGTTGTTTATTATTTGGCTCATTATCTCTGTATATTTAAGCACATGGTTCACGTCCTCTGTTCTTGGTTCGGTCTTGTTTATGTTTGAATGTGGCATTCTATGAGTTCCTCCTTGGATTTATTATTAAATACTGCTTGTTTCCCTGAATCTCCCGCGTCGTGTGTATACTGCAGCCAAACATTACAATAACATTAAGGACAACATGATATAATTTCAACATAATTTTATTAAGCAAATTCATTAAATGGAATCCTTCCACTAGAAAATACAGTCCTTGATATTACAAAAAGTTGGTAATAGTAACAAAGAAGCCAGCACCAAGAATGATCTGTTTTATAATACAGAATTATGTATTTTGGACAAATAATATTGTTTATTTCTAAAAGAGAGCAGACGTGTATATATATATTTTTTGATTAAATTTTGCACACAGGCTGTCATATATTTACTGAGAATTCAATCCATCATTGCATTGACTTTGTCCTTAGAAGGATGACATAAAGCTTGATCTTGTGTTGTGCGGACATTTTGTGTTATGCTGCAGTAAATTATTAGAATCTCTGTCTTGGATGTCTGACGCATGTTTTTGGAATAATCTGTCCTTAGACATGCATTAGCTACAGGCTTGATTGGTTGTTTGATTCAACATGTCAGCATGATTTCTGAGCCTGGAACTTTGCATGTGAATCGATGTGTCGTTGTGTATGTGAAGCATAAATAGCATGACTAACAGATGTGGAGGTGGGGCTGTGATGTCATGCTGCTATTTATAGACTCCCTTCCATCGTGAATTTTCTGCATGTGCGTGTTTCCGGGGGTATGGCAGTATCAGAAGAGAGGACTGTTAAAGGGGTCATGAACTGCATTTTTTTGTTTTATAATGTTTCCCGGGGTACACTTATAATGTTAGAATGATTTTTACATCAAAAATTGTCATCATTTAGAAATAAAAGGCTTTTTTTCTACCTTGATTTTAGCCCTCTGATTTGAATGCTCTGTTTTAAGGGGCGTGTCTACTGTGAGACTTCAGTGTAAACGCCCACTGCTGTGATTGGCTAACATCTTTGCATATGAAATAGTTAATTATTACGTGTGGAACAGTGGAACTCTCTCGAAACCTTTTAGCACGTTTTTACTGTTACAGCTCTCAAGGTTAACTAATTGTGAAACGTGTTGATTATACACTCTAAAAAATGCTGGGTTAAAAACAACCCAAGTTGGGTTGAAAATTTACAAACCCAGCGATTGGGTTGTTTTGACTCAGCAGTTGGGTTAAATGTTTGCCCAACCTGCTGGGTAGTTTTATTTCACCCAACAATTGTTTACAAATTACTATATGTCTGGCTTAAAATGAACCCAAAATAGGTTGGAAATTAAAAATCAGACTCATAATTACTAGAGGCAACAATAATAATCAAAAAGATGAGCATTTATTAATAAGCAATTTAATAAATGTTTATTGTTTAAATATTATTCAAAAAAGTATTAATAAATGTTTGTTTATTAAACATATTAATAAATGTTAATTTCCAACATATTTTGGGTTCATTTTAAGCAAGAAATACAGTAATTTTTAAACAATATTTGGGTTAAATAAAACTACCCAGCAGGTTGGGCAAACATTTAACCCAGCCGCTGGGTTAAAACAACCCAATCGCTGGGTTTGTCCATTTTCAACCCAACTTGGGTTGTTTTTAACCCAGCATTTTTTAGAGTGTAGCATTACATTTAGATCTATGGCATTATATTTAGATCATATAACTTTCTGCACACTGACGAATGCTTTCATCATAACTAACAGTGCAAACACAATGTAAATAAGAGATTTGTTTATTATAATGTTTTTTTTTCCAGAACTCAGTCACTGATAAACTCGCGCTGTTTGATTGACAGCTTCTCCAGCGATTGTAAAGGGAGCGTTCTTTGATCGATTTCTATATATAATTCAATCACATTTTAAATAACAGATTATTTTCATCCTACTAAGACAATGTGAAGTTGACCGCTTAGTCACTGGTTTGATTTACTGTCACATAGACAAAGAGCATCTGACTGTACATGAATCATTACATATCAGAAATCACTGGTCACAGATCAGGCATTAGAATTTACACGGTTACTTACATGTTGTTGCATTACTGTCGAGTCCATATCTTAAAAGTCTGTTTGCAAAGCCTGCGCCGAAATACGATTGATTTACCAAAGAATCCACAGTGAAATTGACCTAAAACAAATAGATAATGCTCAACTGAGACATTCACATTGTTGAAAATAAATAACCACATTCCTAGCAGATCCTTTGGAAGATAATGTTATTTTTAGCCCAGTGAGTGCTCTTCTCTCCTCGTCATCTCACTAACATGACGGTGGGCTGGGCCAGAGTTGCAATGTTGAAGTTTTTTTTACATACAGAAGCCCAGACACTGTACACTAACAATGTATGTGTGTTCATATACAGCATGCAAGTACAATAAAATGCCTTTAGAGCAGGTGTGAAACACAGAAACACACTACCAAATCTGGCAACCAAAATTATGCTGATTTGATTTTTTGTGTCTGCGTATTTGTATGCGATTCTAAAGAGAGAAACGCAGGGAAAATGATGATGTGTCTAAAATTTTGCCACAGCAATTTTTCAGACTAATGGGACAAATATGACATTACCTTCAGGATGTGGTGTGTGTCTACACCTTCTACCTTCTTCTTCATTAAGGATATAAAAGGAAAAAAACCTTTACCTTAAGCATTGATAGATGATCTACTGAGCTGTGTGTGATACACGTGCATGTGCTTTATCATAACTGAATTCATTGTCGACACAGCAGTTTCAGATAGCACTAAATGCTAGCCTAATGCTAATAAATCCTGAGGACATGCACCTGGAAGCCACAGATTTGCCAAAACATAAAATAGTTACGCAATGCAATGAGACTCTGTTGGTGTTTTTAAAAGGTTGAGGCAAGCTGTTACATGTTTTTAAATGATACAGTGGATCTGGAAAGTATTCACAGTGCTTCACTTTTTCCACATTTTGTTATGTTACAGCCTTATTCCAAAAGGGATTGAATTAATTATTTTCCACAAAATTCTACAAACAATACCACATAATGGCAACGTGAAAGAAGTTTGTTTGAAATCTTTGCAAATTTATTAAAAATAAAAAATGGAGAAAAAAAAAATCACATGTACAGTACATAAGTATTCACAAACCTTTACCATGACACTCAAAATTGAGCTCAGAAGCATCCTGTTTCCACTGATCATCCTTGAGATATTTCTACAACTTGATTGGAGTCCACCTGTGGTCAATTCAGTTGATTGGACATGATTTGGAAAGTGGCTACGGGACAACTCTGTGAATGTCCTTGAGTGGCCCAGCCAGAGCCCAGACTTGAACCCGATTGAACATCTCTGGAGAGATCTGAAAATGGATGTGCACCGACGCTCCCAATCCAACCTGATGGAGCTTGAGAGGTTCTGCAAGGAAGAATGGGAGAAACTGTCCAAAAATAGGTGTGCCAAGCTTGTAGCGTCATGCTCAAAAAGACTTGAGGCTGTAATTGGTGCCAAAGGTGCTTCAACAAAGTATTGAGCAAAGGCTGTGAATACTTCGGTACGTGTGGTGTTTTTTTTTTTTTTTTTTTTTAGGAAAATAATTAATTTAATCTCTTTTGGAATAAGGCTGTAACATAACAAAAAGTGAAGCGCTGTGAATACTTTCGGGATGCACTGTATACAAAAAGGGACTTACAAAAATAAAAACATCCTGAGAAATATTCAAAGTTGTTACATCTAGTGTTCCCTATACCAAAAAGTACATGTGTAATATGAACAGATCTTTTTTTTTATGATAGATGAATAGTTTAGTAGTAGACTGACACATTAAGTGTATCTAACTAAAAACTCTTTATATGGCACAGAACATATAAGGAGTTTTTGTCAGCTCAAAGACCTTGAGGATTTGGAGTTAT
The DNA here is from genome assembly GCA_003731715.1 of Anabarilius grahami. Taxonomy (NCBI): domain Eukaryota; kingdom Metazoa; phylum Chordata; class Actinopteri; order Cypriniformes; family Xenocyprididae; genus Anabarilius; species Anabarilius grahami. The sequence continues at coordinate 906,285 of RJVU01032893.1, forward strand.
GAAAGCCTGACATAAAAGAAACACACAGTGCTTCGTTTAATCTGAACTTGATTCCTTGTTTTAAAACCCTTGGCCCAAAACCTCTCTCATCCCCCCCAGCCTCTCTTTTTTCTTCTTTCCCCCTTTCATGGCTGTCCTCCTCTCCTTAATCCTGGTCTATTCCTATCTTGTCCTCCACTCCTTTCAGGGAAGTCGTTATGCAACGAGGACACATGGTTTGCGGTCAATTTAATCTGGAGGGGATGACGTTTGTGTGTGTGTGTGTGTGTAGCAGAGACCTCTGTGCTCGTAATACTCCAACTGTCGTCTCGTTCATCTCTGTGTCTCTCATTCTTTATCTCTAAATCATTTCACATTTCTGTGAACTGACATACAGCTTTGATTCCCCTGCTGTGACCTTTACTGAGGTTGTTTCATCACCCAGTTACGACTCTCAACCCCGCAAGGTCGTTTCCAAGGACACCCTGCTCTTACTGTTTGGCCTTCTGATTGGCTATCGGGCTCTTAAAGCAAAAGTGCCCCCGGTAAGCAGATGACATTCTGAATCAAGCACTGTAACCTCACGCTCCCGCAGCATCACGACAGACTGCAGAGTCAGCAGTCATACCATCACGGCATCTGAGCTGTGCAATTACTTAAGATGCGCCCTGGTAAAAAAGCACATCGCTCCTGGGAGAGAATGTTCTGTTCTCTGTCAAGCAGCACAAAACCATGTTCATATGATTAATTGGCTCAGAATACCAGCTGCTGCACCCAGATATACTCACACATTCTTCCTATTTTCAGTTTAGGAACAAACTGAACTGATTTGACTGTACAAAACTGATTTGGGGAACTTCCTAGCTCCTTTTAGATTCACTGTTCATATCTTTGACAGAGTGTCACCTATTCTGAGCGTTCTGACCTAGTTTAGACTAGACTCAAATGTGAGCGATTAGATTAACACTCCTGATCT
>RJVU01032893.1:907311-922247 GCA_003731715.1 Anabarilius grahami
ATTTCACCAGGGCTGCATTTATTTCATAAAAAAACAGTAATAAAGTCATATTGTGAACTGGAATTTAAAATAACTGTTTTCTATTTTAATGTATTTACAAATGTAAATTATTTAAAGATGAATTTTTAGCACCATTATTCCAGTCTTCAGTGTCACATGATCATTCAGAAATCATTCATATATGATGATTTTGTGCTCAAGAAACGTTTCTTATTATCAGTGTTGAAAAAGGTTTTGTGCTGCGTAATATTTTTGTGGAAATCGTGACACATTTTTTCAGGATTCTTTGATGAATAGAATTTTTTGTAATACTATTTAATGCATCCTTGCTAAATAAAATGATTTATTTCTGACTCCAAACATTTCAACGGTAGTGTATTTTATAAATTCCATTATACACTATTTATAAATTAGTACTATTGAATTTTTGATATAAAATAATTAAATTATATATTTAATATTTTATTGTATATCAATTTATATAAATTATTTATATAATAATATATTTAATTATACATTTACTGCTTGCACTTAATTTACTATAATCATTTGCACTTCTGGTACACTGACTTTACTTGTACTCTGCAAATTTTTTCGTTGTGATCCCCATCATTCACCTCTTTGTGGGTACTTATTCTCGTCAACGTTAATTCCTTTTCTCTCTTCTGACTATACTGGTCGCATCAGAGATGAAGTAGTGTAGCAGATTATGAGGGATTCAGTTCTCACACACACATGCAGCGAATTAGCAGCGATGCTCTCACGATACTCTACGTGGTGATGTAACTGTCACAGATTAAAATGAGGGTTTCTTTGACTGTCTGCCTCTCTTCTTCGATCCCCCATTTTATGAGTCAGCATAATGACTAAGAGATGAAATCACCTGACCGCTGTTGCCATGGAGATGGAGATTTTTCCCCCTTTCTACATCTCTCTGCAGCGAGGGGGGTGGGGAGATGCTGCCAAAGGTTAAAGAAGGATAGAGCGTACATGGTGTCAGCCATTTTGGTTCTTTAAAAATTCAGAAAAAACTTTATTAGCAATATGCCACAGACAATGCTGCCTACGGCAACTTCCAGGGGCTTTAACTGTGGTACATAGTTGATTAAACTATAGACACTGTATCAAATGTGGCCAAAAGCTATTTAGTAACTACTACTGCATTTGGAAAGACAAGATCAAGCAAAATACCAGTCATTGCAATAGTCCTTACATACATAAACACTGATTTACAGGTTTCTTCTTGTGCAAATATGTGTGCCGTAGCCAAGTTTACCAAAGATCAAAAACAGTACAATGTGTCTCCCCTGCATATTATAGAATCACTACTTTCCATTGCAAATCAACCCACTGGCCCTAGATGTGTGTGCTAGTGCATGTATTCAGAGAAAATGAAGCTAAATGTGTTTAAATGAGAGTCAATGATTAAATCTTTTTTCTTTTCTTTTTTTGTGGTTGACATGGAGTTATTGTAAAGAGGTGCATGAATTTTGTCTATCTTTAGAGTAGGTTACTACACTGGTAGTCTAGGTCATGAACAGGTTAGTGGTAGTAGTATAGAGATGTCTGTAGATGGTGGGTCTGATTATACATACAAATTGTACTATTCATAAACATATGAATTTGTGTTATTCATGTTCTTTCTAAGAAACGTGAATACTCAATTCTGTATTATTTTAAGGTGACAGAATGTATTTACGTTGTAAGCTTGACCTTTCTAGGGTTTAAGGTCACACTTTGAATATCTCTCTTTCTCTCCATCTTCCTCTCTTTCTAATGAACTTTGACATATTGTGTGGAGTTACCTGTTCTGTTCCAGTACTGTAATGCAGTATAAAGCTATTCCTGCAGTATCCTGTTCATGATACTGTACTAAGTATTCTAGGCACAGCTAATAGCATTAAAGTAACAATAATTGAGATTTACAAAGGCAAATGAACTAAGATGTTTGGTACAGGAGAGTAAAGGAAACAGAAGAATAGATGGTAATAGAGAGAGTAATTTATGTAGGCCTAGTTAAATTGAAGCACAGAAATAGATATTTGCCACAAGTGGAGCATTAGGCACTCTTATTTAAAGAAGCTACAATATCTTTTCATTATTCCAGTGCGGAAATAAAAGATTCACATACAATACAGACATAAACCACACATAATGAAGAGACCAAAACTAGTGCATTCAAATCAATCTGATAACTGCAAAAAAGATTGGTAACACTGTACAATAAGGTTCATTAGTTAACATGAACTAATAATGAACTGCATTTATACAGCATTTCTTATTCTTTGTTAATGTTAATTTCAACATTTACTAATATATTATTAAAATCTTGTCAACATTAGTTAATGCACTGTGAACATTAACAAACAATGAACAACTGTCTTTTCATTAACTGACGTTAACAAAGATTATACAGTAACGAATGTATTGCTCATGGTGAATTCATGTTAGTTAATACATTAACTAATGTTTAACTAATGAACCTTATTGTAAAGTGTTACCAAAAATAGTATATATATGTAGATTTAAGGCCTACTGCTTCAGATGCTTAAGGCCTGCTGCAGTGTCAACTAGAACTGCAGCTGTGTTCGTTTTTTCTGACAACAAATTTAATACATGTAATAAAAAAACACTGAAAGAAACAAAATACCAAACACGTTTACAAAACATTAATCATGCAATCACACCGACTATGACTTAGCTTATGGTTAGTCCATTTTATCAAAAATTAGATTTTCTCAGAGCACACGGTGATGCTGTGCGACTTTGGAATTCTGCATTGCCGCAGGAGGAGCTTTGTCCGTATCCGATTGGTGACTTGTACCTGCTGCCTGCGTGTTGATTGGACCGATGATACGTCGATATTAGGGCGTGCGTGCGTCTATTGGCTGAGAGCGTAAATGTGGGCGGTTCTTGTGAGATGCTCGTTTATGAGGTCGGTCAGTTGGATAAGCGCATCTCTCACATCCACCGGCGCTTCTTTCCAGGCGGAGTGGTAGGCGGAGTGGCTTCTTTCCAGCTGGCAGTGCTGCGGAGGGACACCAGATCATAAAACAGGCTGCAGTGCGGCTTCTTAGTTTTGCCGGCTTTTATCGCAACTACCAAGAGCAGCGCACGAGACCGGCATCCCTGCGAAATGACCTCGCCGTCGAATTTCATTTGACCATTTAGTTTGTCTGCATTTAATATTTACAAAGTTGTGCAGGTTCGTTTAACTTAAATGCTGCAACGAGTAACTTATTTTATACCTTGACGTGAAAGAATACGCGCTTTATAGGTGCCTCAGCCAAGGTAAAGCTCTGAAACAAAGTTTTAAACCAAGTATAATTATTCGTCTTTCTTAAGATCCTTTTTGATGACTGACATTCTCTCTTCGTAAAAGGCTGTCACTCTCTCCATCACTCTCATATTACCTGAAGAGGACGGACTGACTGCGCAATCATGGGGGTAAGACATCTCTCTTTTACTGCATCACAGCAAACAGAAGAGAATAAAAACATTTAAACTTCATTATCCAAACTTTAAATCCTGTAAAATGCAGCGTCGTGTCCTTCGCTGTCCGACATAAAGTGACAGAATGACATTGACTTATATGCGGATTTCTAGACTGCGACACTGATGGGACAGGACGTTCTGTAATCACACGTTATAAATTACACGCTATAATTGTGAAATTGTCATTAGCCCACATGAATGGTCAGCAGCAGAAAAAACGGAACTGCGTTTATAAACTTTCAGGATGCTGTCGTCATAGTCAGCGGATACGCAGATAACGTTTTGAGCTGTTATCTTAATTGAAAGCTTGTCGGTGTTGTCTGAATGATAATATCTGGACGGTTATTTTAACCTTCACGAGCCAGTCTAATCGGGTTATGCTAGTCGGAGACTTTCTAAAGGGCAACGCTGCGCAGTTACACTCAAACTCAGCGCGGCTGTCTTTGCCTCATGATTCTGTGGAGTCTGTCTCCATTTACGCTCAAAAGTTGTATGTCAGCTTGTTGTTGTTTTTTACACGTTTTAGGACTGTTTGAGTGCATCTGTGGGGTCCCCCCTCCAGCACCCCCTTTAGCTATATCCTTCCCTTTGTACTTACTGACCGCAGCGCGCGCCTCCTGTTCTGAACAGTTAATCCGGATGTTCTGAATGTGCGTTTTGGTCATCTTTATGGACACGACCGGCATTGCTGAGTGTTTTAAAGTGTCTGGTGTCCAAACACGCACAGTCACACACACCTCAGAGCCGGTCCATCGCTGAAGTCCACATGCGTCATAATGCGGTTACCGGGAATCTGTACTAAAACCGGCTTATTTCCTGCATCTGTGACATAACCTCGCGCGGGGTAATCACTGACAGGGCAGATTTAATGGATTCGGTTCTGAAGAATGACTCGAAAGGTCGAATTTGAATTGCGGTTAGCCTACAGTTTGTAACTGCGTTGGGGTGAAAGGAATGTCAGACTGAGTTGCGCAATCTGCCTCATCAGCGTGGCTTTATCATGTTATATGCGGAATGACGTGGAGAGCCAGCAAGTGCGTAGCACACAGAAGTGCGCAGTGAGAATGCCGGTGTTGAGCGGATGATGTACGTAGTTTATAGCCGTTGCCAGGGACACAGAGATCGGCTAAAGCTGTCAATGCAGAAAAGATCCCTTAGCAACATCGCAGAACTGAATGTTCACAGACGCGCTGCAGCGAATGCGTCAAAACTGATGATTTAGCGGTGTAAGAGCAGGGCAAAAATGATTACGCAGACAGTTTTGTTCAGTCATGGATCAATCCGAGCGCTTGTGTGTGAGTTTACCTGCTTAAATGTGATGGAAGGTAACACATACTGGCGACTTACGCGGTTTGTTTAACGGCGCTGCTGCGTGCCGTGCCGGTTGCTGTCGCAGTGATGCTCGAGGCGATGCACCACCATCAGCATCCCAGCTGTTTCATTCCCTATAGGCCGCTTTCTGCGTCAAACACGAGGCGGAGCCACGCGAGTGGAAATTCCCGGTACTGGCCTGTGATAGGCACGAGATGCGGATACGGAAAGCGAATAGATTAAATGAAGTAGCATTCATTGTGATCATGAATTAGTGGAGTTCAAATGTGCTCATAAAGGGTTAGTTCATACAAAAATTGAAATTTTGTCATCAGATCCTCATGTGGATTCATCATCCTCAGCCTATAATTTTCTTCTGTGGAACATAAAAGATGATGTTATATAGGCAGAATGACAGATTCAGACACCATTTACTTTGTATGGGAAAAAAAGCAGACTGCTCCTGGAAAAAAAGCAGACCTCACATTTTTTCTTACCCCCCCAAAAAAAATTATATATATATATATATTTATATATATAAGGCTATGGAGCAACATGACGGTGGTTAAATAGTGGGTGAATTGTCACTTCACCACCAGAGCAATCCACAATCACAACATTACAAAACATTATAATTATATATTACAAAATAAATGTGTAAAATATATATATATATATTATTTATTTATTAATTGGCAAATCAATAATTTACCTAATAAATAGTTGTTTAGTTTCTTGCAATTTTGGAATGTGCAACTAGAGGGACACAAACACTAAGAAGAATGCGCACAGCTTACTCTATGAAAATATTAATCAACTTGCATGTAATTTGGATAAAAAATTTTCATTAGTGTGTATATAATGATTATTAGTTACTGCCAATGTAAACAATTTAAATACTATTTCATTAACCTAAGAAAGAGAGAGATTGAGAGAACAACTGGTGACATTCCAGTGTACATTAGATGCACCAGTACATAGTGTAGCCTATACACTGCAGGTGAGTGTCTGTGGGAGGGGAGGAAGGGAATGGGGAGGGGAGGGGTGTGCTGCAGCAGGACGGTGTAGCTGGGAGGAGGGGGAGAAACACGGATCCTGTTACATGTAATTAGCCTGGCTGAGCTTGTGTTTCCAGAATGTGAGTGGGCTGGGTTACCTGGGTACAGATGGTATAGACAACGAGTGACCAAGGATGAGGACACAGAGGTGTCCATGATGTGGAACCAGTCAATAGTCACGTTTCCACCGAAATTACCCGGAACAATTTGTCCCAGGAACTTTTTCCCCCCAGACATGTTGTCTGCGTTCACACTCACAATTTTCAAAGTTGTCAGATCACTGTTCTTTTCACACTGCATGACTATCTGGGTAGCATTCAGTTGCTGCTGTGTGCACATTGCACAATGGATCGGCGACAGGGGGTTATACATTGCATGACTTAAGAAAGAATTGCCGACAACTCTGTCTGGTCCACAAACTACGTTTCACAATCAAACACGCGAGAAGTGATAAAGAAATAACGCGAGGTCACACGTGAGGCCGGAGTTCTCACGCAAGACTGGAATTGTTATTAAAAATTTTAGCCCGCAAGAAGCTTGTTATCCAAATTGTCTGTGCGCTAAATATTATGGAGGAAAAAATGGTTGGGGAGACGCGGGTCTATAAGTCCTCCCCAAACTTCTCGCTGCCCTGAATCTCGCCAATGTCATTTTCAGTAAGAACACATTTCACACAGCAGGATTTTGAATTGCAGACAGGTTCAGATATTTAGCATGCCAAATATCTCACGGTTTATCTTACGCGATTGTCACTCGCGTTAACGAGCACCGATTTGCCTCTGATTTTGGGCATTTGACAGCGATTTCGCAAAATCTGTCGGCAAGTGAAAATCAGGCCTAAAATCACGCAGTGTGAACTAGGCATGAAGTACCGTGAAGATTAGTCCGGTACTTCATAGGACTGCGCGCGACTTTCCAGTTCCCGCTGGATTTCATCCTCTGCATATAAGCTCAATAAAGCCTGAACCTCGTTGTTGGTCCATCGGTTGTATTTTTTAAACTCCATTGTTGATTCGAATAGCAAACAACTTTTACTGTACGCACTGCAACAGACTTTTAAAAATGGTGGTTGAAATAAAATGCTGCGTGGAGTCAACCAATCAAAATGCTGCGTGAATTCAACCAATCAGCATTTTCAGCACCCAAGTCCCACCCCCGAAGGCACCTCTCATGAGCAGGGACTTTCTGAGGGGGAAATTTTTACCCGGAACTTCATTTAGACCCTGGTCCCTGTGGTTGAAACACACCGAGTACCACAGTCCCTAGTTCCTGAGGAAAAGTTCCTGCAGAGGAAACGCGACTAATATTAAGGTCATAATGAAGTGCATGATTTAATAAGATCTGACTAAAGGTCAAATCAGTCTCTTACTGGATTTGCTTGTTATAGGATAGAGTTGCATTTATGTTTAGGATCTTAGTGGTATTGTTTTGATAGGGATGAATTTGGTTTCAGGATGTAGAAACAGTGAATGATTATAATGAAATGAAATGAATACAATTTTTTTTTTCATATTTTAAAAGTCAATGAAGTTTATGAAGCATAAAGATTGAGTATACATTATATATGTATATATAAAGTAAACATAAGTATTTAAAGTATAATTAATATGAGTATATAAAGTCAATATAAGTGATTTATGTAATTTATGTATTTATGAAGTCATTCATTTATCATTTACCCCTCAAGAAAATAATTGTTTTAAATTTAATAATGCATTTAATAAATTAATACTGTTATTAATCTGTGTATGCCCTCTACATCCTATATAACATCCGAATGTTCATGTTTCACCTTGTATTGAGCACATAATCAATAAATAGAGCATTTCATAGCTTCTTTTGTACTGATATATGACTCTATTATTTATATGACAGAAGCTTTTTAGCTAATTGACTCTCTGTTTTACATAGTAACTTATACGTCAATGGATCAATGTTACTGGACCATATTCAGGGGTATGAAGGATTTGTTGTTGTAGGGGTTTTAAAGGTGAAGTGTGTAATTTATGCACTTTCTTTACAGTTTTATGTCAGCTTAAAAGTGGCTTACCAATAGTTGTCTATGCATAAAATGATAGACTTCAGCTTTAAATGGGCTGGATTGGATCTGTTAGGTCTCATTATCACATTCTGTCCAAGGGATGTCTGTGAGTAGAGCGGATACTCAAGGTCAGATTACCCTCTCCTCGTCTTTCCTCAGTGTTGATGTAGCGTAACTGCCCCCTCAGGTCAGAGCTGCTGTGATGCCGCTCCACCGGTGGGGACATGCGTGGAGGGCCTGGTTCATGTTCCACATCCACACCACACCATCTTTTATTAATGTAATCCTTTGTTGGTGGAGGAGCAGAGAAAGAACAGTCCATTCTGATGGAAGGAATTTTGTGGCACAGCTGACCATCAGCTCTTCTTTAACTAGAGTTGTAATGAACAATCAGTGTCAGGCGCCAGAGAGATTGTGACTTAAGTGCTGAGGAGAAGAGAAACTGTGTGTACAGTATGTCTGTGTGGAGACAGAATAAAGAAAGGAATTCTCAGACAACCCCTTTGAGACGTGAAGAATCTGTGTGTCCTGCTGTGATTGTAATTTGGGGCAGTGATTCAGTGTTCCAATCAAGAACATGCACACAGATGCCCCACACTCTGTCAAAGCTGCTTGGCTCAGTGGATGAAGTATATAGACAGATGGGAGGATAGAATAATGGATAGAGAAGAACAGGAGGGGATATAGAGGGTATACTTTAACAAGGAGGATTATAGATTTTTGTTTAAAGTTAATTTTAGAAAGCGCCTAACAAATGAAATTATATTGCAACAATTGCAACCTTTTTCTTTTCTTTTTTCTTTTCTTTTCTTTAAATGTGTGTGTTGGTTGAGCTGTGCAGGGGTTACATGACTATTCTGGGTATATGAATTACATTTTCTCATTATTGGAATTATTTAATCTAATTTTTCTTAATTGATTAAGGAGGTTTCTTCATTTTCCCATTGGCCCAAATGAATGATTCTCAAAGTTTTGGCTCCAAGGGCCCTTATTGTCAAAAACAGTATTCAGATGTCCTCCAAGATATTTCTGGTACTTTTGCTATAATGACAAAGCAATAGAAACTTTTTTATTTACAGAAACAAGGAGGGGCAATATATTAAAATAATTTAAATAAAATAATTATAAATAATTAAATTCCATAATTCCAAAATTTTTCAATTATTACAATTATTTAAATTTTGTAAACTTCTTTTACTGATAAAATTTTATAGAGCTTGACATAACTAGAAAAAAATATTAATTAAAAAAAAAAAAAACCTCTTGACTTTTTGCTCTTTNACCTTTTGATTTTTTGCTCTTTTTTTTTTACCAAGACCCTTAAAATAACAGTTGATGAGGGATCAAATTAAAATAAGAAATATGATGTCATTTTACATCTTCATTTGTGACCATGGACCACAAAACCAGTCATAAGGGTCCATTTTTTAAATTGAGATGTATACATCATAAATAAGCTTTCCAGTGTGGTTTGTTAGGATAGAACAGTATTAGATCGAGATACAACTTGAATCTGAGGGTGCAAAAAATCTAAATATTTAGAAAATCACCTTTAAAGTTTCCTTTAGCAATGCATATTACTCACAAGAATACATTTTTTATATATTTACAGTAGGAAATTTACAAAATGTCTTTGTCGAACATGATCTTTACTTAATATCCTAATGATTTTTGGCATAAAAGAAAAATCGATCATTTTGACCCATACAATGTATTGTTGGCTATTGCTACAAATATACCCGTGCAACTTATGACTGGTTTTGTGCTCCAGTGTCACATTTTTTGTCTTATTTTAAATCATCCTTAGCCATCTTGCCCTGGCCCCCTGGTTGAGAACCACTGGTATAAAGAGATGAAAATTTTCAGACATAAATTTGTGTACACATAAATAAGACATTAAACATATACAATAAACATTCCATATACAATAAATAATTCATTACCATATAATTTAATTATCATATAAATTAGTTTAACTTCCTCAGTTCTGATTTGTAGGTACAAAGATTCTGGTATTGCTTCAGTAAACTCCGCAAAGTGAGTCTGGCTCTTTTGTGATGGAGGCGATTCAGAGGGAGCTAATCCTAGTGTGCCGTAATCAGATTATTTAATCTGTACTTTGAGGCCCAGACCTAGCCTGGTCTACATCTCACGGCATAACAGATGGTACAGCAAGGTCACTTACACGCACACTCATTCAATCACATACTGAAGTGTTCAGTGTTATCTGCTCTTGAACAAGCACTTCATGACTCACACTTTTAAGGTCAGTCACCCCAGAGTCGTGCACACAAATACACCCTCATGCCAGATCAAAAAGTCTTTTTTCTGAATGTATCGACATGTGTAAAAATAATTGAGACACTCATAGTAATATATCACACACCAAACAGTCCTCTATGGGCGGTATTGATGTGTCTGCTGCCATTACAGTGGTTTAAACGCTTTTTTTTACAGCTGGCACTGTGCTGCCTGGAGATATTCATCAGTACTAATAGCTGGTCAGAGAAGACAAGATCTGGCAGGGATTCCCTCTGGTCCAGAACATCCTCTCAAGATAAAAGTACAAGCTTTAACCATTGCTAGACCACCAAAGTTGTTTCTACTACAGTTCTTTGGATGGAAAACTAAATGATTATTCTAAGGTGAAATAAACTCCATATGCTAGAGGGAGAGAGACTGAAAAAAGAGTGATCATGCTGCTAGCAGAGATGATTCTTCATGCTCTGTGAGCATCAGACTGGCCTTGTCATTCCATTGGCTCTGTAAGGATGGTGCCACATCTTATGAACACTTATATAATGCATACTCTTAATATTCCAATGGTGTAAAAGATGTAATGATTTCTATTTAATATTATTAACTGATGATAACTTCCGATGGTCTGATGGAGGTTTCATCATGGCTAAAAGTTACAGTACATGCTGTTTCAAAATTTTTTGAAAGAGAATTTATGCTCACCAAGGCTGCATTTATTTGATCAGGAATACAATAAAACAGTAATATTCTGTAATATTATTACCATTCAAAACAACTGTTTTTTATAGTAATGTACTCCTGTACTCTAGTCTTCAGTGTCAATTATCCCATTATTTACTCACCCTCAAGCCATCTTAGGTGTATATGAATATCGTCTTTCAAACTAACACAATCCAAGATATATTTAAAAATATCCGTGCTCTTACAAACTTTATAATGAAAAGTGCATCCATCCATTGTAAAAGTACTCCACACGGCTCCAGGGGGTTAATAAAGGCCTTCTGAAGCGAAGCAATGGGTTTTTATTAAAAAATATCCATATTTAGAACTTCTGGCAAACGGCCATACGGCATCGATTTGGGGTGGAAGAGTAACCTCTGACCCGCTGCATTACTTAATTACGAATGCGCAAGCGCAGAGGATAGAGCAACATTTTTGGTGAACTATCCCTTTAAGGAATTTGTGTAAAAGTATACATATGTGTGCAGTATTATAAGAACATAAAATCAGTCCTCTAAAAGCTTTTAAGGACAAGATGACACACAGACCCTGGAGAATCGGTGTGCTTTTTACACTTCTATAAACACAAACATTCATGAAGGCTGCAGTCCCCTGGCAAACTGTAGCAGAGATTTGCTCTTCCTAAAGGGAAGGTTTGCTTTGCTTATTCGCAGACTAGCTTACATTGACATCATCACAAAGTCAAACTCAGTGAGGAACAAGTGGCTTTTTACAAAAAATGTCAAGCCCCGTGTTCATCTTGACTAAAATGACTCCCTGTTTGAAGACAGTTTTGATATTTGCTGAGTTGGTCTGACAAAAATAAAAAAGTTGCCTGGAGAGATTCTTAATTTTTGTCTCTTTTACTCCAGTGCTTATCTTTTTTTAATTACAATTTAACATATTTTAGAGTAAATTAAGTGAAATATCTTGATTTGAGTTGTTTTACCATATTTTAGTGTTTTGTCTAATTTTGAGTCATTTTAAGCCCCCTTGGAAGTTTGCTGAGACCCACTGTGGCATCGGCCCCCTGATTGAGAACCACTGTTTTAGTCCATGTTCATTAGCATTGTGGCCAGTATCTTATACTATTGTACTTGGCAAAATTAACTTTTACCAGATAAACAAATTTAAAATTTGCAGTCCTTCTCCTCTAGAAAAATGGACCAAAAATATTGATGACTCATCCTGCACTGCAGAGATTTTGGCCCAATCAGGTTCTATATAGAATAAATGGATCTCAGCCTTTTTGACTGCCTCATTGTCCAACAATACTTATTTAAAGGCCCCCCACTCACAATTTATACCCCATATAATATTTTAGAGCTTAGCATAACTACAAAGATTTATGTCCATTATGAAAATAACCAAATAGCAAGAAATATCCTGATTTTTAGTTGTTTTAGTTTCTTATTTTAATGCTTGTTTTGTCTTATTTTAAATAATTGAGTCACCTTGAGGCCCCTTTGGAAGTTTGTTGAGGCTCCCTGCTAGCCCCCGGCCCCTGGTTGAGAACTACTACAATGAGAATGTCCCAATTAAATTATAAAAATCACCTGCAACAAAAATATGAAAGGAAAAAAAAAAATGTGTTTGTATTCCACTCAGATCTTTTTATAATTTTGTGTTTTCTCTCTTTTGCAAAGTCTATCTCAGTCGCTCGGTCCAAACTTATGTAGGACATATAAGTCCCTGGGCTCAACAACCATACACTTTTCTTCTCTTTATTGTGTCTTTCTCTTTAGAATGTGATGCACACATGCATACTGAATAAGTCCTTCAGTTTCAAGAGCATCAATAATTTATGACAAGAGTTCAGAGGACAGACCTCAGCTCCAGAGACTGTGTCTGTGTGTGTGTGTGTGTGTGTGTGTTCTGACTCAGTCAGTAGAAACGTCAGTTTGCTGGCATGTAATTCCAGCCCATCGGCTCTGGTTCTCTCTCAGAGCAGGACTGTATGTTTTTCTCCACAAGGAACACGCAGTCAGTAACGTTACCACAAGAGCACAATTATATCTCATCAGGAATTAGATAACCACTGTTACCGCTTGACACACACCTAAGACTTCTACTGTAAACCATACTGTAATTTAAATCACTTAAATGTAGCCTATTCAATAAGAAATAACTTCCAGATTGAAGGGTTTTCATGAACCATTCAAATTCTAAGATGAAGTAACTTGCACATCTTCTAACAACATTTATCTCAGTGGAAAAGTTACAACATTTATTATAAACAACATTTTAAGACTTTTTTTTAATTTTTTCAGTGCATCCTCCATTAGGAGGCAAAAAGTTAGTTTTGGACCCTGATCTTCCTCATTTTCTCAGACTCTGTTGTCCGACAGTGAATCTCTCAACATGAGCTTTACTCAAAGTAAATATTAATCTGATATTTTTTCAAAATTGCATCAGACTTGTCTGTGAGAGAATGAGAGTGCTCTTCTCCTGTTTCCTCTCTGTTCTTATGCCGCAGTGCAGGTATCATTGCAGATGTACATGGCGCACGCTCGCACACACACACACACACACACACGTTGGGTTTTCATGTTTTATGGGGAATTTCCATAGACATAATGATTTTTATTCTGCACAAACTGTATATTCTATCCCCTAACCCTAACCCTACCCATCAGAGAAAACATTCTGCATTTTTACATTTTCAAAAAAAAAAACATTTTATATGATTTATAAGCAATTTTCCTCATGGGGACAAAAAAAGGTCAAAAATTACAGGTATTACTATCCTTTTGGTGACATTGGGTCCCCATAATGTAGAGAATACCAGGTACACACACATCAAAAAATACACACCTACCATAAAAATATAAAATCATAAAAGTATAACATATTATATTGTATACACTATTTTTCTGTTTGTTTGTTTGTTATTGGTTTTTTTTGGCTTTTGAATCTATTTTCCTCTGTCCACCACTCTCAATCTGGTTTTTCCAACTCTTATTTCTCTCATCGTTCCTTTTGTTCTTTGTGTGTGTATTCAGCTGTTTTCAATTTTCTAGTAATGAAAGATGACGTTTGCAGTGTTTCCATGTGTGTGTCATCGGCTTTCACACTTCTAGCCACTATTAAAAAGCCAAATGCAGAAGAAAAAAAACGAATATAGGAGGTGCTTATATAGTGGCGAGATGTTTCATCTGTAAGATCAGTGTGAGCTCATAGGGGTGATCCTCACTTTCTATTCACTTAATTATTTAGTGGTGTCATCTACCACACACACACTCGCTTTTGTCACAGGATCTGTGGCGCTGTTGTGTGTGCTGTGCAGGCTGGTTAGAAGGTCACCGTGCACGTGTGTGTGTGTCCGGTTGGTTTTGGGCAGGTGGTGTCATGCTGAGAGTCATCAGACATTAAGTGCAGCCGCTGACGGCGACAAGCTCTCACGCTGAGAGAGCAGCAGGTCAATATCTAATTACCCCACAGGAAGTGGCAAATATTCCTTTTTCTCTCTGGTAATCTCTATCTCTTTGGACATCTCTCTTAGTCCACCAGCTTTCTGTCAGTCCCCACCCCCACATGCTCCTCTCTCTTTCCATCTGTCCCCTGTTCTGTTTCTCCTCTTTATCTATCCATCTTCTTCTGTCACGTTCTCATTCTTTTTTAATAGGTATCACCTGGCTGCATGCGTGAGTCTGCGCCTTTCAGTCTATACCAGGCGTATCAGCTGACCATAAAAATGCAGATAAAAACCTGTCAAATTTCGTGCTTTTTTTCGAGACAGGTCTGGTTCGGATTGCTCTTAAGACACTTCATATGTAAAGCTCAATTGTAAGGATAGATTCTGATTGTCCTGAATTTTTGGTATTTCCCTGGCAATATTTTGGCAAAACAAAAATGAAAAAATAATACATTTTTGAATAAGTAAATATTGAATAAAAATAAATAAAATGTTGGATTAATGGTAATATAAAAAAAGTTAAAAATTGTTTTATTTTTTATAAAATGTATTTATTATGTATATTTATATATTATGTAAAATAAGGTAAGAAATAAGGTAAAAACAAATTAATGTTATATATATAAGAGTTATAATA
>RJVU01032893.1:922282-937232 GCA_003731715.1 Anabarilius grahami
TTATAAATGTATTCATATATTTTATTAAACATTTAACTTTACAGAACAAAGTATATACAATAAAACTATTAGTAAACATTTTTGTCTAAAATACAATTTTAATTGCAATAGTTTTTAGATTTAACAACATATATATATATATACAGTGTCTAAAGTTAACACTCGACAAGCGCTAAATGCGAGTAAAAATCGGTGTTGGCGAGTGAATGAAACGGTGTCAGTCGCCAATTGGCCAGTAACAATTTTTTGAATTCTAACAGTGCAATGTTGTGACAACATGAACGTGAACAAACGTGAACTACGCTCTGTACAGTTGACTGGTCAGTGCTTCATCATCATGAAAGTTTCAGCCTTTCCAATGTAAATATTCAAGCGCTGGAACATGCAAAAGGGAATTTGTTACTCACTGTGTGGGAAGTTCAACATCGTCTCTCAGACAGCGCACGAAGTTGAGCTCTCTTTCATGTCTTCCTGCACTTCAATGGACAAATTCACTCAAAATTATGTCAAAAAACACCTTTCACGGCGAGTATCCTAGTAAACATTATCGGTTATGTGAATGCAAACACAAAACGCACGATGCGTGTGTGCATTCGGTCTTAAAGTGCCAGCATCCTAATTGTCCTGCTACTGTCTGCATTTTTAATGTTAACCAAACAACAAAGGACAATCTAAAATTTTAGTGTCATAACTGCCTGTTTTTGTGTCATGGCTAGTGAAAAATATTTTTGGCCATTGTCACCGGCCATTGGCAGGTGTGGCAAAAAATGAGTTTTAGGCCCTGTATATATATATTTTAATTTTATTAATTATTAAAAATATAATAAAGCACTTTTTATATTTTTAATTTACACAGGTTTATTGTTTAGTTTTNTATCATACTCTCATAATTAATGAATTGGCCTTGTTCTTTTCATACATTGACCAGCAGGGGGCTCTACTCATCCAGAACATTATGTGAGAGTTCCTGTTACACAGGGTCTTGCCTCAGTAATTTCCTGGAAGGGAATTCACTCTTCACATATCGACAGTGCTACAAGAATAGTTCTTTATTCCCTGGAGGAAGGCATGTTGGTTGATCTGGAAGCTCAGTATTGATCAGCCTGTGTGGCAGATGATACACAGTTTCCTGCTTTAATGATGAGTGTCCCACTAAAATAGCACCACCTGAGAGTCTCGCAGGAGCCATCTTGGCCCTGCTGGGATAATTCTGTGCTGCAATCTTCCGGTATGATAGGATTACACAAGCAGCCAATAGAAACAGAGGATTTACAGAAGGAAGTAAATAATGATAGTACATTGAAAGGTCAAAATCTGGTCATGACAAAATAATTATCTTGAGGTTATATATTTATAATTGGATAAAAATAATCAGCCTGTTACAGGAAAACAGAACTGGAATATTGAACTTCTTGAAAAGTCTGAAATTTGATCTCTGACTTAATTTAGATAAAGAACAAAGGGTAAAGAATTTGATTTAAGTTGTTTTGATGCTCTTGAACTCAGTGAACTGCGTTTGCGTTCATGTCACTGTGATCTGAAACAGACTAATCAGAGTGTCTTTGATGAAAGAATCATATCTCTGTGTGATGCCACACTGTTAATGTGAGCGACAGGAGGGAGGGAAGATCTGTATTCTTTCAGCAAATTAAATTAGCTTTATTTTTACCACTTTGATGTGACCACACAGTGAAGAGAGCAAGAGGGACATTTTGTTTAGTCATTTCTCATGATCCACCATCTACCAGAGCAGTGTTCAAACCGACATCAATGTCAGTTCAGAGTAAATTATTTGAAATTATCTTCATTATGATCTTACATTGGTGGTGTTGTCATTATTACTGAACCACAGCAGACAGAGAATAAACTCTGTTTCTGTGATGGATTAAAAATAGATTGTCTATTTAGTTAATTAACTGATTTTTCTCTCTCTCCGCTATCATTTTTGGTTTAGTATGGACGATCGGATAGCTACCGCGTGGCCACCACGCAAGATAAAGATGAGAAAGGTTCTCCAAAGAAGAAAAAGGGAGTAAAAGATCTTGATGAGCTGAAGAAAGAAGTTCCCCTGGTAAGAATCGTACTAGAATAGAAGCATATTTATAATCGTTTTGCCTTTTTATTTTGTTAAATGTTCCTTTTTAAATTCCATTTCAGACAGAACACAAGATGTCAGTTGAGGAAGTATGCCGGAAATTCCAGACAGACATTGTTCAGGTAAACTTGTATATTATTTAGTGTTCACTAAAAAACAGGTTTCCATGTTTACTAAATTCCACCTTTTATAATTATAAAGCCAATGTGTTTAACTGATGTTAAAATATTATAATAGTGCAGAAAATACTCACTTGAGTTTAAGTTTATGAACATTTGTCTGGGGAATGACTGTTGTGATGCACTTCTCTTTATTGACCACTAGGGAGCACCATACTCTGTATAAGACACTGGTTTTCAAACTTTTTGCATCCCATGTAGGATACCTCTGGTACTTCTGCTGTAGTCAAGTCAAGTTACCTTTATTTATATAGCGCTTTATACAATATGGATTGTTTCAAAGCAGCTTTACAGGGATAAACAGGAAAATATGATTCATTTTTGTTCAATAACTGAAGATAATCAATGTAATGATGACAGAGCTATTGGTTTTCAAACTTTTTAATTAACAGAAACTAGAAGTGTCAGTAGATGGCACTTTATGATTCATGACGTTTAATTAATTGTATGTTCTTCAATAAAAACAACAGTTGTTGATGGAAAAATAAAATAAGAAATAAGATGTCAATTTAATCATTTTAGAATTTTAAGTAATACCTTTTAAAGTAAGTATTTATTTTTTATTATTTATTAAATATTAATTTATATCTTTGAAATAATTAAACAAATATAATAGCACATAAAAATTAGTTTAAGTTTATGAACATCATTATTGGTCTGGGGAATGACCGTCGTGCTGCACATCTCATTATTGGCCACTAGGGAGCGCCAAACTCTGTATAATGCATTGGTTTTTATTTATTTGTTATATATATTTTTAATAAATAAAACAATTATAAAAATTCATTTAAAATAATTTCAAGTCATCTTGTGGTCTTCTTCTGAGGCCCACTGTTGGGCCCCAGCCCCCTGGTTGACAACCTTTGGTATAACAGACACTTAGAACACAGCATACATAATGTTCACACTGTGAGTACTTAAAATAAAACTGAATGTGTATTAATAGTAACTTTTGCTAATGATTATTTTTGACAATAATTTCTCTCTTTCTCTCTCTGCAAAAGGGTTTAACTAATGCAAAGGCCAGAGAATATCTGTTGCGAGACGGGCCAAATGCTCTGACCCCTCCACCCACAACACCTGAGTGGATTAAATTCTGTCGTCAGCTGTTTGGTGGTTTCTCCATCTTGCTGTGGACCGGAGCCATTCTCTGCTTCCTAGCCTATGCTATTCAGGCTGCCACCGAAGACGAGCCGGCTGGAGATAATGTGTGTATACATCACACACCAGCATCCTGCCACATATGCCTTTTCAGTGAATCTGCATTGAACATGAATATGATAACTGAATGTGTCTTCTCTGGTCCCCTCTCAGTTGTATTTGGGAATCGTGCTGTCTGCTGTGGTCATCATTACTGGCTGCTTCTCCTACTTCCAGGAGGCAAAGAGCTCCAAGATCATGGAGTCCTTTAAAAACATGGTGCCACAGGTACTGACAACATTCCATGCAAAACTTAAAAGACATAGAAACACAAAGAAACAGTGAGTAGAAATGACACTCTTTCTGTCCACAGCAAGCGTTAGTGATCCGTGAAGGAGAGAAGATGCAGATCAACGCTGAGGAAGTGGTAGGCGGCGACCTGGTGGAGGTCAAAGGTGGAGACCGAATCCCAGCTGACCTCAGAATTGTCTCTTCTCATGGCTGCAAGGTACGTGGTTTATAAACCTCAGTCTTTGTCAAGAATCTGTGAAACCTGTGGTGGACAACTGTGTGTCTTTGGCATCGTACGTAGGTGGATAACTCCTCCCTCACCGGCGAATCAGAACCTCAGACAAGATCACCTGACTGCACTCATGACAACCCTCTGGAAACCCGCAACATCGCTTTCTTCTCCACTAACTGTGTGGAAGGTGCAGGATTTACTACAGTGTTGAATTGGTTTATCTAAATAATAGTCAAGTTCAGAAGCGTGACTTTTTCTGTTTCACTGTTAGGCACTGCTCGTGGTATTGTGGTCTGCACTGGTGACCGCACCGTGATGGGCCGCATTGCTACGCTGACCTCAGGACTGGAGACAGGGAAAACACCCATCGCCAAGGAGATTGAGCACTTTATTCACATCATCACAGGCGTGGCTGTCTTCCTGGGACTGTCTTTCTTTGTTCTGTCAATCATTTTGGGATACTCCTGGCTGGAAGCTGTCATTTTCCTCATCGGAATCATCGTCGCTAATGTGCCTGAGGGTCTGCTGGCTACTGTCACTGTGAGCACATTCAGTCATCTAAGCATTTGAATACTGTTTAGAAGGGTTGGGAGCCAAGAATCAAAAAATACAGTGCAACCAGTGTAGTCCGATTCAGAAGTGAATGAATCTAATGAACCTGTTCTTTATTGTTCATCCAAAACATTCAGCATGACCAGGTTGTACAATTGCTGAACAAATTACTCTTATGAACCTTTTTAGTGAATCAAACCAGTAAAGTCAGATTCCCGAGCAAATGACTCAGGTTATTTTTAGTTCATCAGAACACCCAATGGATTTATAATAGTGCTGTCAATAGATTAGAAATTTTAATCGCAATTAATCATACACTTTTGTGCGATTAAACACATACACATCTTAACACATTTATTTTGTCATCATTTGCTATATCAAGCAAGATTATATCAGATTGAAGGGTGATTCTCACAAAACTGTATTTTCTGCAAGCTTTTTTCAAGGTAAATATAGGTGTCTTTATAAAAAAGGACACTTGGAGACTCCAAAAGGTCTGAATACTGCATCTAAAAATGCTATGAAAAGTCAGTAAAAAGTATGTGTTTAACACCTTTTGCAATAATTGTTTTAAATGTATTTATAATTGAAATTATAAATTCATAATCATTTGGCAATAATTTTTTTTTCTTCCAAATATTCCTTTCTCAAATTGGTTGATGGAACCATTAAGGAACTGAACGATTTAAACAAATTGAAACACATTTTAAATTCCTTAATGTAATTGAACAATTGTCTCTCTAATGTCTCTTTAATCTCAGGTGTGTCTCACTCTGACGGCTAAGCGTATGGCTAAGAAGAACTGCCTGGTTAAGAATCTTGAAGCTGTAGAGACACTAGGATCCACCTCAACTATCTGCTCGGACAAGACTGGAACATTGACCCAGAATCGAATGACTGTCGCACACATGTGGTTCGACAACCAGATCCATGAAGCCGATACCACTGAAGATCAGTCTGGTTTGTTCCTTTCTTCTTATGCAGATTAATGATGATTTTGTCTTTCCCACTTGACACCAATTTTTCTCTCCAGAGTCTAAGTTGGTTTCTCTCTGCAGGTGCTTCTTTCGATAAGAGCTCCGTGACATGGGTGTCTCTGGCCCGTATTGCGGCACTGTGTAACAGGGCTCAGTTTAAGGCAGGACAAGATTCTTTGCCCATCCTAAAGAGGGACGTGGCGGGTGATGCTTCTGAGTCTGCCTTGCTTAAGTGTATCGAGCTGTCCTGTGGCTCAGTCAGGACGATGAGAGATAGGAACAAGAAAGTAGCCGAAATCCCATTCAACTCTACCAACAAATATCAGGTTTGTCATCAGTTGTTGATTTTCAAAATAAATATGCCATGTGAACTTCTCTAGTCTATTAAACTTGCCATAGTGTACTGCAAATATTGTCATTTTTATGAAAATATTTTAAATATTGTTGGTTCCTATAAATCATCTGCTAAATTACTAAATGTAAATGCTAAATCACTTTATTTGAGTCAAGTGTGGATAATTAAGTGTCTGGAGCAGCTCTGCAGCATGTCAAAAAAAAATAAATTGGTGTAATTGTAAGCTTAGTCATGTAACCCTAAAACTGAAAGTACCAGATATAAAAACAGTGACTAGCATTACCACCAACAATTTCCTCTTATCCATCTTTCCATATTTCCCCAGCTGTCCATCCATGAGACAGAAGACCCCAATGATAACCGCTACCTGTTGGTGATGAAGGGGGCACCAGAGCGCATCCTAGATCGTTGTTCCACCATAATGCTGCAGGGTAAAGAGCAGCCCATGGATGAGGAGTTGAAGGAGGCCTTCCAAAATGCCTACCTGGAGCTTGGAGGACTTGGGGAGAGAGTGCTGGGTGCGTAATATATGGTATCATTACACAGCACTCTGTAATACTCAACTCTGATTGGTCAATCACAGCATTGTAGGTCAAATATTTTGCATAATGACTGCTAAACTGTATAATTGATCGTTGTTCATTTTCTACACTGATAGCTTTGAAAGCACTCTGTGGTTTCTTTCTTTATTAAAATTTTACTTTCAGTTTACTTTTTTATTTGGTTAGTGGCTATGTAATTGTCAGCAAGGTACGAGGAAGCTGATGATAAGGAATAAAGTTCAAATGCTAAGTTTAATAACAATCCAACAGGAAAGATACCAACAAGTGCTAATGCAAAGGAGACCAGACAAACACTGAGTAAAGGTGAGGAATTTAAATACACATAGTGATTAACTAAAAGACGAACAGCTGTGATGAAGATTAGTGTCCATGGAAACTGATGAGTGGCGGAAAACTCAAACAAAAGGAACACATGTGACTGATAAAAACCAACTGAAAGTCCATGAAGATGAAAGTAAGAATAAACACAATTGAATGAGTGTGACAGAACCCCCCCTCCTCCTGGAAGTCGCAACCTCTCGGCATGGAGAGGAGAAGGTGGAGGCGGACGAAGGTATGGTGACAGGAGCAGGCGAAGGGATGGTGGTAGTTGGCGGCAGATGGATAGTGACAGGAGGATGAAGAAACCCTGGCGCCGAAGATGGATGATGTCCACATATGCAGACCCAGAGCACAGCAGGGATGACAGCCCACGGTGGAGTCCAGGGAGGAAGGAGCCGACATGTTGCAGTGGCTAACGACTTCCTGGTGACGACCGACGGAGGCGGAGCTGATGGATCCCAAGGCATAGACGGAGAGCTGATGGACTTGAGTGGCATCGCTGGCTCTCGGAGACAGAGCCGGTGGGACTGAGGACAGAGGCGACGCCGAAGAGAAGGAGGAACCCGCTGCAGCCGCAGGGGTGGAGGGATGGAGTGCAGTGGACGACCCGCAATTCCGTGGCAGAAGTGGTGTGACGACTGACCAAGGGGGAGCCAGCAGGACGAGGGAACCTGGTGGAACCGCAAGTCTGAGGGTCTCCGGTGGAGCCAAAGGTGGAAGGAGACAAGACGGAGCCGACATGCCGAGATGGAGCGAAGAGAGCAGAGGCCTGAGGCCTGAGGCGGAGCCGCAGGATCCTCTTGCACTGACGCTGTTGGTGGTAACACGACCTGCGGCTCGACGTCATAGCAGGGCTTCCATGGAGACGGCGTAGGGCTGTAAACATCCGGCAGTGGCAGGACTGGAGGACTGGCTTTGCAGTGATGGCGGCAACAGAAATCTTGACAGAATAATGGTAAATATTACACCGTCCATGCAGGTCGATGAAAATAAGTCATAGTTTATGGTGCTATTTAGAAAAACAGCATTGATGGTGCCTGGTGGGATATGGTGGGAGTCACTAGCTCCTCACTAATGTTTATCAGCCAGTCCTCATTGTCTATACTCACTACTCCCTCGTCGGCTGGTGTCGTGGGCTCACACCCCTGATCAGACTCATGATGGAGCTCCACTTCCGGGGCGAGGGTCAGCTCTGACGTTTTCTCCTCGGGCTCTGGCTGATGTGTTGCGGCGGGTGGTAGCTTTCCGTCTGTGGGGAGCTCAGACGAATTCTCCATGGTCGAAGGTGGTGTGTTGGGCTCTGGGTCTGGCTGTGTACTGGATCGGGGACAGACGCTCTCCAGACACCTGATGATGCTTCCCTCCAGTCAAGTTCTGAGGTGTCTGGGAGGTCTACTGGTTGGTGGTAGTTGGCCCCGATCCAGAACAGCGATTTGAGGGTCTCGTCTTCGTGGGGCAGGTGACGGCAAAACGACAGAATTGTTCAGTATAACTGAAGAAATCGTAGCTCATCTGAGCCACTGCAGCACATTTTTGCAGCGTATTCCATATTTTGGTCCGATCTTCTTTCAGCAAGGTACGAGGAAGAAGTAGATGATCAGGAATAAAGTTCAAATACTGAGTTTAATAACAATCCAACACGCAAGAATACAAACAAGTGCTAACACAAACAAGACTAGACAAACACTAATTGAAGGTGAGAAACTTAAATACGCATGGTGATTAACTAAATGATGAACAGCTGAGATGAAGATTAGTGTCCATGGAAACTGATGAGTGGCGGGAAACTCAAACAAAGGAGCACATGTGATTGATAAAAAACAACTAAATGTCCATGAAGATGAAAGTAAGAATAAACACAACTGAATGAGTGTAATAGTAATAATAACCACCTTAAAATTGAGTGGCTATGTAATAAGGAGGATAATATACAGTTAATTATATGGTTATATAAAATAACCACCTTAAGTATTTACACCACTGGTCAAAAATATAAAAAAAAACTAAAACAAAATTGCCATCAGAGGAATAAATAAAATATATTCAAATAGAAAACAATGTTTGTGTTTTTATTATATTGCTTATTATAGTATATAATAATTAAAAATGAGTAAACTTGCCTCCTTTCCACAGGATTCTGCCATATCTTAATGCCCGAGGACCAGTACCCAAAAGGCTTTGCCTTTGATGCAGATGATGTGAATTTCCAGACAGACAACCTTTGCTTTGTGGGACTGATGTCAATGATTGACCCGCCCCGTGCTGCCGTGCCCGATGCCGTGGGAAAGTGCCGTTCTGCGGGAATCAAGGTCATCATGGTGACAGGAGATCACCCCATCACTGCCAAGGCCATCGCCAAAGGTGTGGGCATCATCTCAGAGGGTAATGAGACTGTGGAAGATATCGCTGCCCGTCTCAACATCCCCGTCAGTCAGGTCAATCCCAGGTAAAGCAGGGACCAGCACTGTAAATGCACATAGCACCTCAACATGCATTAAAGGTGTGGGCACATCAGTGGAATTTTGTGAGCAAAAAAGGATCTGTTACGATGGGTGAAGCACAGCTTACGCAGAAGTCACTTGAAAACCAAGCAGCTTCCTGTTGGTCAACATGGCAAATTTTCATGACCAATTTGAAGCAGTTGCAAAATCTGTGTGGGCATATCTAGTCACCCTTGTGCAAAATTCCTGATCAAATAGATTACTATTGAAATGAAAAAAATTTGCAGAACAGCATGACTGCACCTTTAATAAGTTATAAACACATAGTAGTGTATTTATATGTGTTATTTTGTTTGTGTTTTAGGGATGCCAAAGCTTGTGTGATTCATGGAACAGATCTGAAGGACTATTCTCAGGAGCAAATAGATGACGTTCTGCGGAACCACACGGAGATTGTGTTTGCCAGGACATCTCCTCAGCAAAAACTCATCATTGTAGAGGGCTGCCAGCGACAGGTAAATGCATATCCTAGCATTCAATACAGTTTATGATCTTTTGTCATTTCAATCATCATGTCCTGATTTTACTTTGCTTTCTTTTCCTTTTCTCCTCTGTTTCTTTTTCTGACACTCAGGGGGCCATTGTGGCTGTAACAGGCGATGGTGTGAATGATTCTCCAGCCCTGAAAAAGGCTGATATTGGGGTCGCTATGGGCATTTCAGGTTCTGATGTGTCTAAACAGGCCGCTGACATGATTCTGCTAGATGACAACTTTGCCTCAATTGTTACTGGAGTAGAAGAAGGTAAGACAATAAAGAGACTAGTGAATTGGAGAGCATGGAAGGACAGGACTGATGTTGTCAAACAATCAATTTCTCACCTTGCAGGCCGACTTATCTTTGATAATTTGAAGAAATCCATTGCGTACACCCTGACCAGCAACATCCCTGAGATCACCCCCTTCCTGTTCTTCATTATCGTCAATATCCCTCTGCCGCTGGGCACCATCACCATCCTCTGTATCGACCTGGGAACTGACATGGTAAGCAAAAAAAAAATGCATATACACATGCAAAGGAAAAATAATTACCAACTCTCACCCTCGACATTCAGGTTTCTTACTCACACCCATATACAAACAAACATGAATAAAATGTTAAGCCATACACAAAAATCTACTTCCTCTCTACCTTCATAGGTACCTGCTATTTCTCTAGCTTATGAGGCTGCTGAGAGTGACATCATGAAGAGGCAGCCCAGGAACCCTCAGAGAGACAAACTTGTGAACGAGCGTCTCATCAGCATTGCTTACGGACAAATTGGTTAGTCTCGTACTACTTTGAAACTGTTGTTTTTACCAAATCTTTTACTTTATTTAAAGACCTACAGAACTACAGTCAAGATGCCCTTTTGGAAGTAGTCAGCTGTGCTACAAGCTACTAATATTAGGGTTCCCATGGTCAAGGAAAAAAATTTTTTTGTGTAATTAGTAATTAGCAAAAATGTTATACTAGTACATACTAGTGTATATATGAATTAAACATGAAGCATTAATCATTTGAACAGATTTATTTACAGATTTACTCATAGCACCAAAAATAAAACTAGAAAATATGACAAACTTGTCTGAAAACAGCAATGAAACAGCATTTAACTATTATATTGTTTTTGTAAAATTATTTTAATACATGTTTGTTATTGTTACTTTATATTATTTTCTCACAAGAGAAACAAATATTGTGTAGGCATCTGTACAAAGAAAAGTAAACATATATGTGTATGTGTGTGTGTAGGTATGATCCAGGCTTTGGGTGGTTTCTTCAGCTACTTTGTGATTTTGGCTGAGAATGGCTTCCTGCCCTCATTGCTGGTGGGTATCAGGCTCAACTGGGACGACCGCTCACTAAATGACCTGGAGGACAGTTACGGACAGCAGTGGGTGGGTATCTTGTGTTTTAACATGTTGTGACATCATAAGTGTTTAGACGTCATACAAGTCTCAGAGGTCCCTGCATGTAGTAAGATGTTGTGTTCGTGTTCCACAGACATACGAGCAGAGGAAGATTGTTGAGTTCACATGTCACACAGCGTTCTTTGTCAGTATTGTGGTTGTACAATGGGCTGATGTCATCGTCTGCAAGACCAGACGCAACTCAGTATTCCAGCAGGGCATGAAGTGAGTTCAGGAAGCGTGTGGGCAGGAAGTGTGTGTTTGTATATTAATGAGAACAATTGATGTAACTGTGCTTGTCCTTTTACAGGAATAAGATTCTGATCTTTGGGCTGTTTGAAGAAACAGCTCTCGCTGCATTCCTCTCATACTGCCCGGGCATGGATGTGGCCCTCAGGATGTACCCGCTCAAGTGAGTTTAACACACACACACACACACACACACACATGCACAAATTCATACATGAAAATGAATTTTCAAGCTACAAGGACACATCCGATTCTAATTTTCTCCAAAGGAAACAGTTTAAAAGGTTTTATTCAGCAAGAACAAAATAAATTAAATTGACAGTAAAAGATTTTTAAAAAACCATTGAAAATAAATACTGTACTTTCTATTCATGAAAGAATCCTTGAAAAAAAATGTCACAATTTCCACAAAAATAATAAGCAGCACAACTGTTTTCAACATTGATAATTATAAGAAATGTTTCTTGAGCAAATCAGCATATTAGAATAATTTTTGAAGAATCACGTGACACAAAGAGTGAAACAAAGGCTGCTGAAAATACAGCTGTGCCATCATAGGAAAAACAGATTTATGACTTATTTACTATCATCACTGCTCATTTGAATACGGGCCATTAAAATGCATAAATGCAATAATACGAAAATTAACATTTGATGGATTGATTATGGTTTTATTAATACTATTCAAACTTATAATATATTAAAATGGTTATTATTATTCACAGCATGAATAATGCATTCATTTCTTATTTAGAATATGATTATTGAACTTTTGAATATAAGATCTTGTGTGCAGTGTTAGTCAGTATGCCAGTATGATGGAAACTGTTCCTTCAAATATTTGTCTTCATTATTTTTTTTATAATTTCAAATCTTAACAAAATAATCAAATCAAACTGAAACTGATTCAGATTTCATGATTCATTTCTTTAGTAAAGAATCTACTTTAATTATTAGGTCAATAATAAATACACAAGTGAAATACACATTTGAAACACGTTCATATAACACATGACCTTAAAGGGTTAGTTCACCCAAAAATGAAAATTGTCATTGATTATTCACCCTCATGTTGTTCCACACCCGTAAGACCTTCATTCATCTTTGGAACACAAATTAGGACATTTTTGATAAAATCCGATGGCTCAGTGAGGCCTGCATCACCAGCAAGTTAATTTCCTAGTGCCCAGAAAGCTACTAAAAATATATTTAAAACAGTTCATGTGACTACAATGGTTCAACCTTAATGTTATGAAGCTTCATGAAGCAGTGTTTTGAAATCGGCCCATCACTAGATATTGTTGAATAAAGTCATTATTTAGTTTTTTTGGCGCACAAAAAGTATTCTAGTCACTTTATAACATTAAGGTTGAACCACTGTTGTCACATGAACTGTTTTAAATATGTCTTTAGTAGCTTTCTGGGCATCTGAAAGTGTTAATTATCTTGCTGGCAATGCAGGCCACACTGAGCCATCGGATTTTATCAAAAATATTTAATTTGTGTTCTGAAGATGAACGAAGGTCTTACGGGTGTGGAACGACATAAGGGTGAGTAATTAATGACAGAATTTTCATTTTGGGGTGAACTAACTCTTTAAATTGATGCTACATACTGTATACAAATTTTGAAACTGCATATTCTGCTACATGGAGTAAATATATATGGTACTGTATATGGTGAAGTATTCTGCCATTTAAAATGGTCTCTCTCCTCATTTGTCTCTCTCATCTTCAGGCCGAGCTGGTGGTTCTGTGCTTTCCCATACAGTTTCTTAATCTTTGTGTATGATGAGGTGCGAAAGCTGCTCCTGCGCCGGAACCCCGGAGGTACGTGTTCCTCTGTACCGCCTCAAAGACACACACTCAGAATTACACACTTCTTATGAGTATGTCTTGTATAAATTCTGGGTCATTAAGGGTCTCTGTTTGAATCAGGGATATAATAAAACACCACTCAATTAAGAACTATGAATGAAAACTCGTCATTGCAGATGTGCAAAAAATGTCAGCATTTCTCAAAAGTGATTCCTGCTCTTTTTCTGTCTTTTTTTGCAGGATGGGTGGAAAGGGAGACATACTATTGATCAACAAATCTTCTTTACTCACATTCCTACATCTTCCATTTTGTTCTACTACTTCTCCCAACCAAGACGCACAACCATCCTCTCCCGCCCTTCTTTCAAAGAGACAGCAGCTTCAAGCCAGTAGCACGTCTCCCCCAAAGAGGAAACCACAAAGCACCTTCCAGACTCTCGACCCCCCCATTTCCTATAATACTCTTTGCATGTATTTTCACACGGCTGTGTACATAAAGTCTACTATATAACTAAAAATGGCAGCTGCATAATCATTATGTAGATTCGAAAGGAGCTTTTGACGCTAAAAAGGGAGTATGTACGCTCGCCTATTAAAAAGGCCGTCCCTCCTCCAACCCTTTACATCCATGCCTTTTCCCTCGACCTGTCCTCCAGTCACACACGGATACACAGATCACACAAAACCTTGTTGGATCCCAATGCACACACTAGACTTCGTTTAACATAGTAACTTTCACTATTTTGTTAATACTTTTGCTTCTTAGGACATTTCATGTTCTTTAATCTCTAAAAAAGGTGGTTCGGTGGCTTTGAATTGTTATTTCTATTTTTTATTTTCTACTTTAGTTTGATTGACGTTAGCATCCTCTCTCTCTCTCTCATTGATGTTCGCTCTTTGTCTTTGTTTGTGTGCTTGTTTGATCGCTACAATAACCCCAAATGTTTCAATACACTCTCAAACTCTGTGTTTTAGGGAAAATGTAAACAATACCACAATTGATTAAACAAATGAAGACAAATCTTGGAAGATAGAAACACTGAAAAATAGTTCAAATGATTCTCTTGTGTGTTTTAACTCATATGACTGTAACACACAGGAAGCAAGTCAGATTCCTATCAGGTTTTGCACAGAAAACTAGTATGATGTTGAACAGCATCTCTGGATTAAAATCCACTGCCGTCACGGACCTAAACACACCAGGTTTTATTGTTTCCCAGTTAAATTTGCTGTTTTGGTACATTAACTGGTGATGGTAGATTTCAGTTTATCTGTCATATCAACTTAAACCATTTGTTCTCCGAATATATCTCACTTGAGAAACAAATTTTATCTAAACTTCAAACTTTATTGTCTAAATAATTTCTGGACCAATCAATTGAGCCTGGTGTGTGCGGGTTCCTCCGCTGGTTTATCAGGAGATGCCATCTGTATGAAGCAGTATTGGGTCATGTGGTCTGTATGTGCGTGAGTGTCTGCGTGTGTGTGTGTGTGTGATGAGGGACAACGAGTGTGCTGCTGCAGTCGGCCATTGGCTGTTCATATGACAGACGTGTGGATGTTGAGATTAAAGACAGAAAGACAAAACTACTGGTAGAATCATGTATATGAAAGGTCAAATCCAATAAAACATCTAGTACATTTAATACTACCAAGTGCTGCCTGACTCTTTATTTTTTCTTCTTTTATTTTTTTACTGCTTCAAATATCTAAGAAAGCAATCAGTTTTTGTGACTGTGTGTGAGAGAGAACTTGTAAGAATTGTATAATATGGGATGTGACAGTTA
>RJVU01032893.1:937237-952671 GCA_003731715.1 Anabarilius grahami
AAAAAAAAAAAAAGCTAATAAAAATGATTAAAACGAAGAAACTTTAAAATTAAAATGAAACCTAAAAATATAAAAATGAAAGCTATTTTAATATATTAATAAATTATATCATAGTATATATAAATAATAATAAATTAACACTACTAAATGCAGATATAAAATAGTATTTTTAAAATGTGTTTTTCTTAGCTGGTTTTGCAAAAGATTTCACATTGGACACATGGCCAATCTCATATTTATTTCCAATGTAATTTTTTTTGATAATAAGGGCAAATAATGCAACAACAATCTGCTGGACTAACAAGAGACAAACGAATTTGCACCAAAATAATGATGACACCAGAAACAAACGTTGGGGAAATGTTTCCCTGTCACCATTTTAAAGGTTTAAAAAGTTTCTTCAAAGGTTTAACCCCATTCATTTTGCCATCCTGAGAGACCAAGGTCATTTTAATAGGTCTTAAACACTTAGGTATCAGTTAATCAAATGTTTGTATTTTCCTAGGTTTATCAGAATTTATACTAAATAAAATATTTTAAAGATTTTTATATAGAGCATTCCTTTTTATTTTATTATATTTTTCTATATTCTATTCCATTCATTCAGTTGTCATTTGTAGTACAACTTATGGGCTAAACCAATGGGCTAACGGAATAAAAACATTTAAAAGATAATTGCAACTTTATCTCACAATTCCATCTTTTTTTCCTCACAATTGTGACTTTATATCATGCAATTCTGAGAAAAAAAGAATTGCGAGAAAAATAAGTTTAAAAAAAAGATAAAATGTCGCAATTGCCTTTTTTATTTTTATTCCATGGTGGAAACAAGCTTCCATATAAATCAGTGCAGCACACACACACACACACACATATATATATATATACACACACAGTGCTCGATTTGAGGGGGGATTGAAAAAAAATGACAAAAAACATCCCTCTGTAAAGCCACCATCCCCCCTTACCATCCCCTTTAGATTAACAGTGTTATGTATTATGTAAATCATGTAAACGAAATTTTAAAATTCTCTGTATGATAATTAATAAACTATAACAGTGACAAATAATATATATAACAAGCCAAAGTCCCTTTCAAGGAAAGTCTGTCATTTTAGAAGTGAGGGGGACAGAAATGTTGGGTATAATACCAGTTTTTATATGAATATATAAAATATGATGATTTGCTGCTCAAGAAACATTTCTGATTATTACCAATGTTGAAAACAGTTGTGCTGCTTCATATTTTTGTGGAAACCATGATACCATTCAAACATTTGTGGTAAGATTAAAAAAAGAGATATTAATACTTTTATTCATTAAGGATGCATTCAATTTATCAAAGTGACAGTGAAAATAACTGCAAATAAATGCTGTTCACTGAACTTTCTATTAATCAAAGCATCCAGAAAAAATAAATGTATCATGATTTCCACAAGCAAAGCATCATATTAGAATAATTTCTGAAGGATCATGTGACACTGAAGACTGGAGAGTAATGATGCTAAAAATTCAGCTTTGAATCACAGGAATAAATTACATTTTAAATTAGGCTGTATTCACACAGAAAACAGCTATTTTAATTTGTAATAATATTTAGCAATATTACTGTTTTTACTGTATTTTTTAATTAAGTAAATGCAGTCTTGGCAAGCATAAAATACTTCTTTCAAAAACTTTAAAATGGTTGTCAGTTAGCACTGCATTATTCATATAATTTATTGTCAATAAATAACTTGAGATGGCTTGAAAAACACATAAACCATATCTTGTCGCAATCGTGTTTTTCTTCGTTTCAGTCGATACGTTTCTGCATTGTATTCAGCTGCTTCTAGAGCGAATAGCTGAATTACTGTTGAAAACGGTTTTGGACATTCTGCGAGAGAGAATGGCTTCCAGTATGAATGAAACATATTACAGGAGAGTGAGTGCTCTTTTAGAAACCCTCCACCTTCCCCAGCTCCACCTGTATAGATCTGCTACGGGTAATTTATGTGTGCTACATTGTACAGCAGCAGCATGTCTTACTTGCTCACAGCAGTGTGTCGTGTATGTATTGGCAGAAGCAAATCCCGTACTTGCTCTGCAGCAGCACCAGCAATAATCTGCAGCAGCACCAGCAATAATCAACAGCAGCAGAGTAGCAGATGTATTCCGCCAAGAGCAAACATATCAACATTGTCATACCCATTACCATGCCAAACACTCAGAGAGTTGTCATGACAGAACTTTTATTCAGCAAACTTCAAATCAATAATACAAATGTAAATAAAAACAAAAATGCACCTATTCTGATTGAGATACCTATTTTTGCCGATTCCGATTTTCTTTCTAAGAACTATATTTGACAGCATATACAAACAAAAACCTACTTTTCTTCAACGCAAAGTTTTATTTTCATAAAAACAGAAAAAAATAAAACTCAGTAATAAAATAAGAACAAATAAAAAAATATTGCAAACAACAGCACAAATAAATGCAATAGAATACAGAGCTATAAAACTAAGTTTTTCAGATTAAGTAGGTTTTATTCAGGTAAGAAATACTACAGAAATTAAAGTAATCATATGTAAAATAACACATCCAGTGTTTTTTTACATTGGTTACCTTAATTTCACTATTCTTTATTGTAAATATTAAATACAGATTTATTCTTACCACTAAAGTTATAAAACGTATTCAGTCAAGAGCAGAAAGTGATTTTCTTTGTCTTTTGTTCTTTAAATAACATGATAGACAGCAGCAGGAATATTGGACTGCTGTCCCTTTAAGAGTTTATGAACGGACCCAATACTGTTACACAACATGCGTTCTCTTTCTTATCTATTTAACGATCCAAAACTGACTGCGTTTATCTGAATAATCGCCATATCTGTCGGGAGCTAATCGGAGATAGTTCTTTATGTATTTGATGATGTCAGCCTCAGACGATTCTGGATTTGACTGCTGTACAGCACCTGTATGAAGATGGAACAACTTGTATCACTCATTTTAAGACATTATAAACTACAGCATTAATTACAAGATTTTCAGCCACCATCACTCATACTAACATACTGTAGCAATCCACAAAAGAATTAATGTATACAAATAATTCTCAAAGAGAAATATACACAAACACACACCAGTGTGTTTAAAAAGGCAGCCCATAAGGCATAGCAACCTCTAAGACACACGGTGTAAGTCTAGTGGCCATTTCTAGGAGCACAATAAATCCACCCTAGGCGCTAGGTGGCTATTAGCTCAACTAGAGTAGGAATCAAACTCAGGGAGGCAGATGTAGTTTAAACCAAACCTCAGTAAGGTTTCACCACAAAAATCAACCTGAGGGGCCAGCCACTCAAAATACTCGGTGAAAGCACCCTGTTACTCTCACAGCGAGAGGAGTACATAACTGAACTCCACATGCTACACCGAAGGCTGAAGTAGGCCTACCTTAGTAAACACGTGGCATCAGCAAGTGGCTACCATAACCATACCACCCAAAAAGGCCATGTATTAGAGATTTCCAAAGAGGGAATACATGAAATGCTGCCAAACATCGTGAACAGGCCTGTTTAGGGCCTATCCGTTTCAGCGATGGGGCGTGGCCGATGGTGGCATGGTTTCCCAGGCATCCTGCCAGCAAGTCAGCTAAAAAGGAGGCCTTAAGGGGCCTACCATTTCAGAAACAAGCAGCGTTCAGCCCGTTTGCAGAATAAACACACAAACTGTGCCAACATGTCTACTAAGAAGGAAGCCTGAGGGGGCCTACCGATTCAATGACACGTGGCTTCAGCTCGTATCCAACGAGCAGCGTACTCAGTAAAAGAACCTTTTTTTTCTTTTTTTTTACTCTTTAAAGCAAGAGGAGTACAACGTACTAAGGAAGGCCTTTGACGGGCCTATGACCTCAGCAGACACGTGGCATCAGCTCGTGGCAGTGTTTAAAGCACCAGGACGGATAGATAACCAAACCATGAGGAGGTTAAAATATCACCTGGGGCCCTGGCCAACCAGAAGTGTATTCAGTAGGATACTGATAGCTCTCAGTAAGAGGATTACACTACAACATATGCTAGTATGTTCAAAAAAGGCGGCCAAGAGGTAGTGCTGGGCGGTATGACCAAAAATTTATATCACAGTATTTTTCAAAATTATATCGGTTTCATATTTTTTTCCCCTATGCATGACCGGGCGTTAACCACATTTTCTACTGATTGAGAGAGGAAATACTGCAGTAAATTGACTAGAATGCCCTGTTTTATTGTCATGATGAGTGAATATTGTAGAAAAATTCCACACTAGAGTTAATACAGGTTTACAAAGCCCCACAAAATGATGCTGTGGGGAGACAACAATAATAAAACACAGACCTGCAACACACTCATTACAGAGGCATGAATGTTAAAATATGACCATGGAGATAGAAAAAAAAAAAGAAGAAAAAAAAGAGTTGAGGGCACCTTAAGCATTTTATAAATCTAACTCTATATAACAACAAACTGCCAAAACGAGGGAGAAACGCGGAAGAGCATTTAAACTGTCTAAGGATATTTTCAGTATTTAAGAGCACTACAGTCTCTGAACAATTGACACACGTAAGTTTAACACAGAAAGAATAACGCAGTTAAATTTTTGCCCATTCTTCTTTGAATTGTCAGTCTATTTATTAACTTACATCGTCTTCTGTGTAGCAGAATAATAACTCATCACGGCGCTGCCTGCAGAAACCGCTCTATCTCGCGCGCCGCGTGTAGTTTGAATTCTCCGCTGTAATCAAGGGCTGAATCCGAAATCGCCCCCTATAACCTCAAATAGGGCATTATTTGAAGCAACAGCCATTTGTAGTGCACTCATTCAATCTCACATTGCACCGCAATAACGAGTGTACAGCCGATGTACACACAACGGCTGTCCGAATTCACTCACTCGTTTTCATTCACTCTTTCAAGTGAACAATACAAGTGGATAACGTAGGGAATAGTGAATGAAGCTTTAGGGGGTGATTTCAGACTTACCATAGGCTGTGATGCGATCTCAGCTATGCGACACATTGCGGTATCATCAAAATTCATATCATAACAAAAATAAATACCGGTATTCGGTATGAACCTGTATACCGCCCAGCACTACCCAGAGGGCCTAAAAAACTTTAAGACATACAGCGTTAGTCTAGTGGCCATTAGGGTTCTAGGAGCAAAAAATAGAACCAACCTGGATACTAGGTAGCTATTTAGCTCAACTAGATTAGAAACCCAGACTCAAGGAGGCTGATGTAGTTAAAACCAAACCTCAGTAAGGTTTTACCACAAAAACTCACCCCTGAGAGGTCAGCCACTCAGAAGAGTACTCAGAAAAAGCACCTTTTTACTCTCAAAGCGAGAGGAGTACATAACTGACCTCCAACATGCATTCAAAGATTTAGTTTCTAAAAGGAAATGCATTACGCCACATACTCCACGAGAGGCCTGCTTAAGGCCTACTCAACAGAGGTGGGGCGTGGCCGATGATGGTATTGGATTCCCAGGTATCCTGCCAACAAGTCAGCTAAAAAGGAGGCCTTGTGAGGCCTACAATCTCAGCAACAAGTGGCGTTCAGCCTGTTTGCAGAATAAAACACCAACTGTGCCAACATGTGAACCAGAAAGGAGGCCTGTTGGGGCCTACCGTTCCAATGACACGTGGCTTCAGCTTGTGAAATAATTCAAACTATGTGAGCAAACTATGATCAACTAACAGCACTTGTTAGAAATACAATTGCTAACTAGAAGGAGGCTAACTATACCTTAAGAGCCTACAATCAAAGTTATATGCAATATAGCTGTTAACAAGATCACAAAAGGGAGCTAATAGAAACCAGTCTTTCTCAAAAAGTGGTTCTATACTACCCTGAGTATGCAATCCAACAGGTGATGCACTCAGTGACACAAATAAACCTGAACTGGGGAATATAATAGTCACCAATCCCTCCAATAGAGGCTAACATCAAAAAGCCTGCTATTATGAGAACAGGTGCAGCACAGGAGAACCTGTGGCAGCATAAGTAAGCTCACATACAAATGTAGGGCAAAAGTCTAGAACTCAAAGCAAACGTAATGCTTTGACATACAAGCGGTTTCCAAAGAGGATAAACATTTTCTCCACACAGATTCTCAAATCTGTACTAAGCCCTAGAGGACGAAGGCTAAAAGCTAGCACTGTCAACTCAAACTTGATTAAGAAATCAAGTGGCTCAGAGGAAAAATATTTTTCATAGCATGAAAAGTTCTAGAAAGTGGGGCCTAGCATACATTCCTGCATAACTTATCTACGCAAAGATAAGGGCCTACCACCTGAGAAAAAAAGCATCAGGGAGTCTAAAACAGTCTACAACCTAACTGTTAACCTCACCAATTGCACCTACATAAACAAGGGGACAATGGGCATACGGCCTAACAACTCCCTCGGGAGGAGGCCAGAACTAGGAACTATACCACTTGACAAGGGATAGTATACATAGGGTTAACATATAACACACCTAACCTAGCTCTAGCCTGGCCGCTAAGCTACAGGCCTTCTTACAGGGCCACAAGCCTAGTGAAGCCTGGGCTTCACCTCCAAATCTCATGTATAAGAGAAAGAAAGCGAAGCTCACAAGCAAACAATGTCAGGTGGCCGATTAAGGCCGACCTAAACATACATATTAACTGAAGTGACGAGTGTTAACTCAAACTACTCTAGAAAACAGCAGATGAGAAGCTACTCTAAACAGCAGGTGGCTAAGAGGCGACCATTTTGTGGCCTGCACAATATTTTGTTCTAGCCAACCTATCAACTTCAGTTTGCCCAAAAACCCCTTACTTTTATTTTCCATAAAATATATACAGGAGGTGAAAGAAGAAGAGGAGAGGGTAGATATAAATCGCCCTTAAGTAGCTGGGGGATCGATCACAAACGCAACGGTGGTTAATCTATCATCCATCTCACTCTCCCTTCTTCCTCCTCCCGTCTGTCTGGGCTCAGATACAAATCTGAACGGCTAGGGCTTTTTCCCATATCCTCCCGATCTCAAACGCGGAGATCAGGAAGGAATGGAAAGTTTATGGGAGCTGCAGTGTTCATGGACAGAAAGAAACCGCTCGTCGAGCCATCCGCGCGCGGCCCCTCTCTTAACACGCTCTCACGGCAGCAGCAGCCCGCCGAAAAGCGCGTCCCAAAAACACCAGCAGCTCTGCATACACAGCAGCCAGAGGAGCATGCGCTGCCGGACGCGATTACATCAAACACGGACGTCATTGTCATCCAGCAACTCATCCTCGTCAGCCCCAGGGAAGCTGAGAGAGAATACAACTTTCTCAAACTTCCCAACGAGCTCACCTGCGAGCCCTATGATTGCAGCCACCGTTTTGCCTCAGCACAAACGGGGCCAGAATCACCAGGCACAGATGCGGACACCTCTTCACTCGAGAAGAGTGCCAAACGAGAACGGAGTGTCCCGATAGGGAGACGCTCAGAGTAAACAAAAGACAAACACACAGACAGTGCCCTCAAGCACTGTCTATGCACGCTCCTCTCCCAGACAGAAAACGCCCATAAATGTGTATATCAAGTGTCAAAACCCTGGGACACGGATGAACACACTCTCTTGAACGTTTGTAAGGCATAATAAAGATAACCTTACCGGAGTCGATACAATCATGATCAGACAGAACAGTTCCAAAAGACGAAAAAGATACTGACTGGTTCTCTAGGCGCTCCTTATATACTTCCGGGTCGCGCTATGATGATGTCATAGGCTGTCGCCGGCCAATATGATTGGAGTTTTTTGATACTTGGCTTTCAGACATCAGCTCACGTGTGATGTTCCCCAAAGCGTTTATGGCAAATGCAGAGTAGAGTTCCCTTCGAAGGGAACTGTTAATGTGAACAAGTTGCTTTAAAGGTGGGTAAGTAGATTTTCAAAAACGCTGTTGGACATTGTTGATATCCATTCACTGATGTCCAATTGATGTTGAATAAAACAACAACGTCAAATTGACGTCAAAAACTTGACATCCATTTGACGTCCACACACTGATGTCCAATTGATGTAAAAGAAAAAAAAACATCAAATTGACATCAATTTTCTGATATTGAAAAAAAAAAACTTGACGTCCACACATAGATGTCCAATTGATGTCGAACCCCCCCCGTCAAAACATGACATCCATTTGGCGTCCACACACTGATGTCCAATCGATGTTTTACTCTGAGTCTGCACTGTTACCCAATAAAACATCACAGTTCTTACACATGATAACAAATAATGTATAAATAATGAACACAATACAAGACCAAAACCAGGAAAGAATTTGCTTTAACGTTTGCTGTTGCTTGCTCTATGTTTATCGCGAGATCTCTACTAACTTTCAAGTCTCGCGTGCCAGTAGCGTGACTAGCGTCTCAGTAGAGCCACAGTTGCCATCTAGCGGTTGAGAATTGTAATTGCATTTTTATTTAACTTAAAATTAAAGAGAGTCATATATGTGTGTGTGTGTGTGTGTATATATTCAGTGCAGCTTCAAAGGGCTTTAAACGATACCAGACGAGGAATAAGTGTCTTATCTGGCAAAACCATCGGTCATTTTCGAAAAAAATACAACTGTATATGCTTTATAAACACAAAATATCGCCTTGAACGTACTTCCGCTGTATGTCCTACGTTTATTTAACCCTCTGGCCTTCTTCGGTCATTTCTGACCGTAACGAAGGCGAGTGTGACACCTAAACGAAGAGGGCCAGAGGGTTAAAAGTGGACTAATCCTTAAACACTATTTTGGCTACACTCATTGCTGGTCTGAAACAGGGCCATAGCCAAGCCGTAAAAAATAGACTATAGATTGCCTCGATTTCGCCGGGTGGACTAAAAGCAGACTGCACATAGCCTATCCAATTCAGAGCTAAATCATGACTACAGTCATGAAATGCCACTTACATCTTGTAGAAATCATTGACATTGCGAACATGATGGGATATCAACCATCTCATGCACTTCCTGTCCAAAAACTACAATAAATCAGGATTGACTAAAGGTGGGCTACAAATAGCCGGTCTGACTACGAGCTATATCATGGCTACGCACAGCCTACGTATAGAACATGTCAAAGATATGAAACTTTGCGTGAAAGTTGTGTTCGTTACTATAGCAACAGTAGCATCCGGGTGCAATGTGTTTCAGAATCAAACAATCATTGTAAAAAGAACTTTTATGTCAAGATGACGAGAAAATTAAGTCGTGATCTCGAGAAAACAACTTTTGTTATGTCGAGATGACGAGAAAATTAAGTCTACGAAAATTAAGATTATGGAAGCCCTAAAAGGCCATGGAAATCAAGATTCCATGGCCTTAAGAAAATAACTCATGATCACGAGAAAACAAGACAGAAAAATAAATAATAATAATAATCTATGGCCTTTTAGGGCTTCCATAGTAAACTACAATGACAAACACAGATATGAGCAATCAGCGAATGAATCTCAACAATGGTGGCTACTAAAAGACAGAACAAAAACCACAGCAAACAATAGTTAGCAAATAGTTAGAATTAAAGAAAATAATAAGACAATTCAGCTGCATAATTTATTAATGCTGTGATGCATTGCGGCATGACACTTTTGATTGTCACCATTGTTGAGATTCATGTGCTGATTCTTGATGTCTTTGTGTGTCATCTTAGAATAATTTTTGTGTTTTTTTAATCTACTGATTGTTTTTGTTCCATTATATCATTTCAGTGATGCTCAGTTGCGAAATCTCAGTCGGTTTCATTTTGCTACGAGATCTCAATGACGGTCAGTTTTGTTCCTTTACAAGATTTCAGTGACAGTCGGTTTTCATTGTCAGTCAGTTTTGTTCAGTTACACTTACGAGATCTCAATACAGTATGTTTTGTTCCATTACGAGATTTCAATGGTCGGTTTTATTCGATTATGAAATTTCATTGACGATTGGTTTTGCTTGGTTATGAGATTTCAATGTCACTCGGTTTTGTTCCCTGACGTGGTTTTGACGACCGTCGGCTTTGTTCCTTAACAAGATTTTAATGATAATTGGTTTTTTTCCGTTACGATATTTCAATGATGGTCAGTTTTATTTGGTTACGAGATTTCAATGACGTCTGTTTTATTCGGTTATGAGATTTCAATGATGGTTGGTTTTTCTGAGTTATGTGACTTCAATGACGGTCGGTTTTGTTCCTCTACAAGATTTCAATAACAGCTGTTTTTTCAATGACAGTCAAGTTTGAAACGATTCAAACTGTTGGTTTGTTCAGTAATGAGATTTCTTTGATGATCGGTTTTGTTTGGTTACGAGATCTCAATGATTCAAACTGTTGGTTCCCTTTCGTGGGAACTATAGACGCTACGTCGTTGACGTGATGGGAATCCTCTGTATTTTGTGTTCGTGAAGCACCACTGTATCCAACCAATGAGAGAGAGAACGTGACGTCATCGGCGGGCGACGTCGCGGACTATAAAGCACGCCCAAAAACAGAGAACGCTAGCTTCTGTTGTCTTCAGTAAGCGCTACATNCGGTTTTGTTTAATTGCGAGATCTCAATGATGGTTAGTTTTGTTTCTTTGTTCTTTTCTGTTTCGTTACAAGATTTCAACGATGGTTGGTTTTGTTCCTTTAGCAGATCTCAATAGCAGTCAGTTTCGTTCTTTTACAGGTTCTCAAATGACTATCAGTTTTGTTTCATTATGAGATTTCAATGAGAGTCGGTTTTGCTCCTTTACAAGATTTATATGATGGTCAGTTTTCAATGACGGTTGTTTTTTTGTTACAGGATCACAATAACAGTCAGTTTTGTTCCTTTATGTGAGATCTCGATGATGGTCAGTTTTATTCCGTTGAGATTTCAATGACAGTCGAGTTTGAAACGATTCAAACTGTTGGTTTTGTTTTGTGACGAGATTTCAATGACAGTCGGTTTTCAGAGTCAGTTTTGTTCCATTATGAGATCTCAATGATGGTCGGTTTTGTTTCTTTGTGCTTTTTAAGAGATTTCAAAGACATTTGGTTTCGCTTCGTTATGAGATTTCTATGATGATCGGTTTTGTTCCTTTAGGAGATCTCAATAGCAGTCAGTTTCGTTGCTTTACGAGATCTCAGTGATGGTCAGTTTTGTTTCATTACGAGATTTCAATGACGGTTGGTTCTGTTCCCCTTCTAGATTTCAAAGACGGTCGGTTTTGTTCCTTTATGAGCTTTCAATGATGGTCGGTTTTGTTCGGTTATGGGATCTCGGTTGGTTTTGTTCCATTACGAGATCTCAATGACAGTCGGTTTTGTTCCATTATGAGATTTCAATGATGGTTGAATTTGAAACAGTTCAAACTATCGGTTTTGTTTGTAAATCATATTTTAAAGTATAGAAAACCATTATTTTGAATTGTAATAATATTTCACAATATTACTGTGTGGCGACCAGGGCGGGCGAGAGCCGTGAGGGAACGGCGCGAGGCCGGTGGCGCGAGAGTTAATGAGCTCCACCTGTGAGGCGCACCGGCCTCGAGTCTCTCACGGAGGAGCTCCGGAAGCATAAAATGAGGAGCGACGACAGTGAAGGACGAGAGAGGACCAGGCCTGGACTTTATTTTATGTTTTATTATGTTTGTGTGGCTTTACTTTCGTTTTGTTCTGTGTTTATTTTGAAATTAAAGTTTTGTTAAACGTTCGCCGGTTCCCGCCTCCTTCTTCCCATATATACGAACTGTGTTACATACTGTTTTTTTGTATTTTTGATCAAATAAATGCAGACTTGATGAGCATATGAGACTTCTTTTCTTAAAAACACTAAAAATAGTAATGATAAGTTGTAAGAGCTAAATAAAGTACTATATCATTTGTGATGTGAAACTAACCAACTACCTGCCTGCATGTTATGAGATGTAATGTAGGGCGTGTTTTTGCCCCAGGGTTACACCCCTTATTTTCTGGGGTTTATTTTAACTCTTTATTCAGTACAGTTTATGACGACTGTACTGGGGCGTTAGGCGATATGTGATGTATG
Organism: Anabarilius grahami; assembly: GCA_003731715.1. Lineage (NCBI taxonomy): Eukaryota > Metazoa > Chordata > Actinopteri > Cypriniformes > Xenocyprididae > Anabarilius > Anabarilius grahami. The sequence goes on from RJVU01032893.1 coordinate 949,255, forward strand.
GACTATTTTACACCAGGGTTATCCTTTATACAGTACAGCTTATTGCTACTGTACTGGGGCATTAGGACCCACTCAGGCGATAGGTTCATCAGACCCACTGGCCCCTGTAACACCTCTCTAACACCACTTCCCGCAGCTACCCAGTCTCCCATCCAAATAGAGATTGGGCTCAACCCTGCTTAGCTTCAGTGGGTGTGCAGTTGAAAGCTTCAGGTTGACCACTGCAGGGCTTCTTAAGCATCTTTCCAACCATAGACCCTCTGAAGTAGAAATAAATCTCAACAAAGGTGACATGCTTCATGCCGCAATGCATTCTACAACAGACTATTATTAAGTTGAAATTAACTGCATTACATCTACATGATAAAAAAACACTAATCTGTGTAAGATTAGACCACTAGATGATGACAACCCCTTCATCATCAAGTTGTCAACATCACCTGATCACATTTTCCCTTGCGATGTCACTTTGTAAAGAAAGACTATGAGCCTGCACACATACCCATTCTTTTACAAAGCACTCGCCTCACGCATGCCTCCTTAGGCTGGCCACACACTTGAAGATTTTAAACCAGATTTGCACCCCCGAACCATCTGAAGGATTATAATGCTAAAAATCTGTTGAAACTGTCATTATGTCTGTAGTCTTCCACAGTTTTAAAGGGTTAGTTCACCCAACAAAAAATGAAAATTCTGTCATTAAATACTCACCCTCATGTCGTTCCACACCCGTAAGACCTGTGTTTATCTTCAGAAGATATTTCTGGTAAAATTCGATGGCTCAGTGAGGCCAACATTGCCAGCTAATTAATTTACACTTTCACATGCCCAGAAAGCTGCTAAAGACATATTTAAAACATGTTCATGTGACTACAGTGGTTCAACCTTAATGTTATGAAGGGATGACAATACTTTTTGTGCACCAGAAAAACAAAATAATGGCAGTTGATACGCGCTCCGAATCACTGATTCGAAACAAAAGATTCATAAAGCTTTGAGGCTTCATGATGCAGTGTTTTGAAATCGGCCATCACTAGATATTGTTAAATAATGTGGTTATTTTGGCACTCAAAAAGTATTTTCGTCGCTTCATAACATTAAGGTTGAACACTGTACTCACATGAACTGTTTTAAATATTTCTTTATTACCTTCCTGGGCATTTGAAAGTGTAAATAAACTTGCTGGCAATGGAGGCCTCACTGAGCCATCGGATTTCATCAAAAATATCTAAAGTTGTGTTCCGAAGATGAACGAAGGTCTTACAGGTGTGGAATGACATGAGGGTGAGTAATAAATGACAGAATTTTCATTTTAGGGTGAACTAACCTTTTAAAATCAGTAAAGATTTGAAAATCATCTAGTGTGTCCCAAGGACACGTGATTTTTTGCATGTTTGGGACAGAAAAAAGAAACACGATTTCAAACAGAAACAATATTATTTTTCTTACACCATTGGCAGATAATTTTGCTTGTCTTAAGCAAAAACTCACTTCATTTTGATTTTTTTTCCCCAGAGAACAAGAAAAAAAAAATCTTATGTCATTTTACTTATCTAATAAAAGCATTTGGATTTCAGATTTTTTAGATATCTAGACTGAAACAAGACAAAATACTAAACAAGAAAAGCATTTTTTGCAGTGTAATAAATTTACATTACAAACCCTGTTACTGCAACATGAGATCATGATATATTACAGAAATCTGTTACAAGATTTAAGAATTAGCACATGAATCTCAACAATGGTGACAATCAAAATTGTCATGCCGCAATGCATGCTGGGAACAATAGTACAAAACTCCCAGCATGCATCACAGCATGAATAAATTATGCAGCTGAATTGTCCTATTATTTTCTTTAATTCTAACTATTTGCTTAAACTTCTGTAGATGAATGGCAGAAATAAAATCTGTCTGGTTAGTAATATGTGAAGCTGTAATGCTGTTTGTGGAGTTGTTTAATCTTCCTCTGCTGAGATCTGGGGCCTTATTTATAAAATGTTGCGAAGAAACAATCCTAAATTTGATCTTACGATCATTTGTCAGATGTGCGTACGTGTGATTCATAGAACGTACACAGAAAAAGAGCGTACGCCTCTCTTTCAGATGTGAAATCTAAATCGCAAATTATCTTGAACTTGCGCGCAGCTGGTTTCAGTTCTCTGCTTTGTAAACGACACCTAATTAATGTAATTTACAAATAAAAGATCACCAGTAATCGTCCAAATCCTTTAATTTAGAATGGCGAGCTGCAATAGCTTAGATTTCCAAAAACCTGCAGTAATCAGACAAGAAAAAGTGCGTACGTCTGCTCAGACCCTGACATGGCGCTAAGTGCCACGCCAAAGACCGTTTTGATAAATATGAGCGTTGGCGTGGATTTAAGCGCACGCACACAAGATCAAATCTGTGCGCATGCACGCTTGATAAACGAGGCCTTTAATGTCTTTTTTTATCTTCAGTTGATTTCATCTAAGGCTATGGCTGGTCAGTTGTAGCTCTTGTGTTTCTGTCTCTTTTTTTCAGTTCTCTTCTTTCCTTCAGTGATTTTGCTTGTTAACAGGCTTGTTAATGCTAAGATGATTCTATAAATAATATATAAAGATTTTCTGGTTTATTTCTTTTCTCTTGGCTGACATGTGGCATTGCTATGGCCTGCTTGTGGCTCAGATCTGGTAAACAGGAGCAGTCCGCCCAAGTGCCATCATACCACTCATAGCAGATGCGGGATGGATTCGGACCGGCACAAAGTTGCTAACTGGGGAGTGTCATTTGGAATTCATTTATAGAGTTATTTTTATTAAAAATATATGTTGATAGTGATTAAACACTTCAGTACCCATACCCAAAGGCACCATTTTAGGTAGCCTATATAAAGGGATGGATTGTGTTTGTGTATGTGTGTGTGTGTGTGTGTGTGTGTGTGAGAGAGAGAGAGAGAGCGAGAGAGAGTCTGGTGGTCACTCATCCAATACTACAATGATATAAATAATTTAATGAATTATGCCTATTTTACTACTCTTTAAACCAATAAATAAAAATGTTTAAGGTACAGTAGCCCTATATAATATATATGGGGGATGTTTTGAAAGTTTTTTTTTTTAATTGTTAAAAACCACAGTGGAGCTATATACTATTTTGGCAGCTGTTACAGAAACATTTTTACAAAATATCTTCTGATTTAATAATCTAATAATTCTTAATTTTTGATAGAAACCTTTACATTCAATCTCGTTTGCTCACATTTATTTTTGATCACAGTGCATACAAATACAAACTTTTAGTCCAAAAGTGCGCACATGTGGAGAAATGCACGTTTACCTCAGATTTCATTAGATAAAATATATCTAATGAATTTAGATATATTTTAAATAAAAATAAATATATAATTTGAATATATTTTATATATATTTTACGAA
>RJVU01032893.1:953401-975048 GCA_003731715.1 Anabarilius grahami
TCTATATATATATATATATATATATATATATATTAAAAAAAACTTTAAAAAAATAATAATTTTTACATTTTTACACAGTATTTTGGTAACTTGAAGCCCAATCATGAACATAATCAACAAAATACACCAACATTAGCCACAGTTTTTTCTATTTCTCTTAATGAGGGCAAAAAAGATTGTCTTCTTCGGCCACAGCAGAGTGACTGAAATCTGCAGACTGCAGCATTCATCATACATTTGTCACTGCAAACTACTGACTTGCAAAACTTGGCTGCCCAACACACACACACACATCTGTAATGTCCCTTGGGAGAATGCTATGGGCTCACTGCAGTGCTCCTGTTTCGCCCTCCCTCCCTCCTCACTGCACTGCTGTAATGGAATATCGATCGCTGCTTTTGCCGCAGTGTTTAAAAGGAGAGGAAGATTGCACTCAAGGTCATCACTATGGCAACTTAAAAATGAGATGGACTGTCAGTCGACTGTTGTCATAAAAACAGGTCATGTAAGTCAAATGTGTCTGATGTGAAAAAGAGAGGACACAAAAGATGAAACTAGGCAATAAGTCACGTTACTTTCCCATGAGCAACCATTAAATAAATAACAGACTTAAAGGTATCATACAGGCTGAGCATTTTATTGCACTTCCCATTCATTGACACAACAGAAGCAAGTTGTAAAATAAGAGACAATAAACAAATTTCCATAAAATGAGAACAGAGATATATAAAAAAACATCCACTGGGAATATTGGCATTAGAAACTGATTACATTGAATAGCAATAATACACTATCTTTGCTGACGCATGCGGTTATTAAATCATGCATGCGCTAGCTGTCCTAACAAGACTGATGTAACAACTTTTGAGCTAAGTATAGCCTAAGACAAATGATCATGTAATGACTGGTACCTTATATATCAAAGAAACTGTCAAGACAGTACATTCTTGTTGTCTGATTTTTTTCTCTCGCTATTTTGGATGAGCTAGCATAACCTTTTGATCAAAAGCTACTCCTTATACTTGTCCACGAGGATATGAAAAAACTGAAAATCTTTAAAAGGCATAGTTCACCCAAGAGTTCAAATCATCAAAAAAGTCATCATTTACTCACCCCCCAAAAATTAAAAAAATAAATAAATGTTTAGCGGAACATAAATAAAAAGATTTTGAAAAATGTCTTTTTTGTCCATTCAATGAAAGTCAATAGGAACCAATGTTGTTTTGGACCCCGTTTCTTTCATTTTGGAAAAAACATTCTTCAAAAATATCTTCTTTTGTGTTCCAGTTTGGAACTTGGGAAAACTGTGCCTTTAAGGATAGTATAACTTGAAATTGTTTTTACTACTAAACTGCATTTTTGCTTTAGGTCACAGTGCATTTAGTTTGTGCTTTAAGGATATTTTGGAAATAAATAATGTAACAAATGAACATGATATCCAATTGGTACCAGTAAAGGCATTTGAGGTGTTTTAATGTGCTTGATCTGTCTTGGGTGAATTCAGTTTAACAGTCTTTACTTCTTTGCTGGCCAATCTGTGCGTTAACTAATATTGTTAAATTAGTGCAACCAATATGTGGCAATGTAAATGATGAGGCAAGACATTTTCGGTTAACATGAGCCAAAAGGTCAAAGGTGAGAGGTTTAAACAGGTTCCATGAGCAGCTCATCCATGTCAGATGACTCCAGTTCATGAAAGGCCGCATGAGACCCGATAACAACTAGCGTAGCACCTGAATAAAAAGAATCCGAGAGTTTCAGAAAGACTGTTTGGGGAAAAACACAGAAGTACAATGAGATGAAGATGAAAAACTTACCTAGTATCCAGAACACAGCAGATCCTGCCCCTGCGAGCCAGAACACAGGGAATGACACCCCTCCGGCTAAACCTAACTGGTGTCCCTGAGTCAACTCACGACCTGAGAGAAAGAAATGAGTGAGTTTGCTCATTAGATCATTAGAGCATTTACACCCTAACATCAAATATTCAGCACTTAAACTCTAGCACTTTAAGCAAACAAATCAAATGACGTAACTCAGGCTGTCTACATTAATCCAGAAACATCTGAAAAAGACATTTTCATTTCAAAATACTTTGTCCACACTAGTGTTTTCAAGCCTTTTTCAAAAGTTCCCTGTCCACGCTAAAATGTGTGAATCACTTAAAAAGTCATAGAAGCACGCTGATGATTTTGATACTGAGACCAACCATAATAAATTTCTCACACTATTCTTCTGGCAAGATCATTTTAGCAGCAAAATATTTCACCACTTACTGGTACGTCCAGTCGCACTTTAAGGGTTAGTTCACCCAAAAATAAAATTTCTGTCATTAAGTACTCACCCTCATGTCGTTCCAAACCCGTAAGACCTTCGTTCATCTTCAGAACTATTAAGATATTTTTGATGAAATCCAAGGTCTTTTTTTTATACAAAGCATAGAAAGCAACGTAATTTCCATCATTCAAGGTCCAGAAAGGTAGTAAAGACATAGTTAAAACAGTTGACGTGACTGCAGTGGTTCAACCTTAATTTTATGAAGCAACGAGAATGTTTTACTTTTTGTGCGTAAAAACAAAAATAACTTTATTCAACAATTTCTTCTCTACCCTGTCTACTCATATGCAGTGAACGCACTTCAGAGCTTCCGTGTTCTATGTCCGCATGCCAGCTCAGTATTGGCCGGCTCCTGTGTCAGCATCACACGCATGCGTCGTGCTGCTCACGTGAACAGCGGTCGGCCAAAACTGAGCTGGCGTTCGGACGTAAACATAAAAAAAATAAAAATCATCTTAATTTGTGTTCCGAAGATGAACGAAGGTCTTACAGTTTGGTGAGTAATTAATGACAGAAATTCCATTTCTGTGTGAATTAACCCTTTAAATCACCAATCCAAAGTATGACCTAAAACGCACTTGCAATCTGCAGGACAGCAATTGCAAGGTATTTGTTTGTCATTTTTGCAGGAATGCAATATAAAGATTATACAAAGTAAGATTTATCTTTAGCAATTTTGTGAAAGTGAAAAGCACATACTACCACTATATCTATCTGTAAAATATGTGTCAAATGACTAAACAACAAACGTGCATCGTTTTCAAATATCTTTGTTTTCATAGTCCCCACAGCAACACAAAAACAGCATTTTCAAATTTATCCACTTAGGAGTGTCTTCAAAAAAACTAAAATGTAGAGTTAAAAAAAATGCATTTTCAAATGTATCCAGATTAATGTAGACGATGTATCCTCATATAGCCTTACATACTACTAATCTAAATCTCACTCTCTTACCAAAAACAACCAGCTTCTTTTCCAGTGTTTTCAAGTGGATTATATAGAAGGCACCAGCAAACACTCCCAAAGCAATCAAGAGCATCGGGGAACTGATACTGAAGGAAGAAAGGACAAAGAAAACTGTAAATCAGCAATTTATTTGAACACCTTAAAACTTCCCCTGAATGTTTATTCTGTTAAATGACTTCTAGATTGCTGAGTGAATGTGAACCTTCAGAGAAACTTAAACACACACCCATGTTGTGTACATAAGAACAGAGGCTCGTCGAGCGTCTTTGTTTCTATTACACTGGAGCCTTTTATGTCATTTGAAGAAGTTGCATAAAAATAAAATCATATTGCTAAATATTACCTCATTTGTACTCAATTCAAGATGATTTCAGGTAGTAGTTTCTTACATGCAGTAGAGGATGAGCCCCAGGAAGATGAAGGTGTAGTTGCTGTGATAGGTGTTCATGTTCCTCACCACACGCTGGCACAGCTCTCCAAAATTCCGAGGTTTGGAGAATTTGCGCTGATCTACAAAGCCGGCCCATGGACGGATGGACTTCCGCCTGCGGTCCACCCAATCCTTAATCACAGTACCAGACAGACCTTTGGGCAGCCAAAGCCTGATGTCCGAGACGGAGAGGAAAATAGAATTACCAGAGTACTAATAAAATATAATTATTTTTAAAAAAAGAAAAAGTGTCATAATAACACAGTTAAGGGTAATAACTCATAAAACATCACGTTTGACCATGCGTAATTCAATATAATGACAAACAAGAAAGGAAATGAAAGAAAATTACTAAATGTATATTTAAATGGTGATAAGACTCACCTCCCCATGACTCCTGCCCCAGGAAGCTGTTCTGCCTCACTACTAAATGGGTCACTTGCTTTTCCATCCATATCAACGTGTCTAATAACACACAGATGTTAATTAACAGAAATATATATTACTACTTTAACAATTAAAGTATCTAATTAATTTCCAATGTAGTTAAGAAGAACCACTGCATATACTATACAGGTACACTATATATATATATATATACTAGTCTATTTATGCAGTGATGGGTAAGTTACTCTAAAAAAGTAATTAACTACTAGCTACTAATTACAACTTGGACAGCGTAATTAGATTATGGTATTAATTACTCTCTCTAAAGATTATCAACCTCGACCAGTCGAACAAAGGATAGACATGAAACTGCTCTTTTAATTTTTCCAAATAAATAATATAAACTGTATAAATTATTTTTTAACTGACCAAAGTATTTAAAGGGAGGTTACATTAAAACATACATTTTAACATTAGACGTTACATTTTGATGTCCACTATTGTTTTATACTAGAATTCTTTTATAGACTATAGTTTATACAGTATTTAAGTAATTAATTAAATAATCAGTAATTAAATTACAGAAAAAAAATAATCCATTACTTTACTTTTTCAAGGAAAAAAGTAATAAAATTACAGTAATGAATTAGTAATGATTACACCAAACACTGACAATATAGCAGTACACTATACAGGTGCTGTGAGATGTAGAGAGCACTCTGGGACCCTTCTCTAATGGGGGGTCCATCTACTATTTGCCATATTGTGTTTATTATACTATTATATTATTACATTACTGTAGTCCTCAAAGGTGCAGGAGGTCCTAATTCATATCGAAAACTTGTATATCACATATGTAAGAGGCACAAGAAACCTTCAAAGTGGGAGTATAAAAAGATCTCAAAACAAATTCTCATATGATTGATGAGAAAAAAAATCAATTAAATAAACATTCTAAATGTCTTAAATTACATTATGTGAGCTAATGGAAAGTTGATGTCACTCATGGGCTGGTTTCATCCACAACGAGAAAGAATCCAGACGAACAAGTTTGTTAAGCTGCTGCTTTACGTCAGATTTGTCCAAAACATATTAAATTATGACATTATACCATTTAACAACATGTTATGTTTTGACGGGTTGACACAAAAACCCTCCCCAAAGGTTTGTTTATCAAATCTGTAACGGAAACTAGCAAGCGTTCTCTTAAATAATGTTGATTTCCCTCAACTATAAAAAATAAATAAAAGTGAGCTTTGAGAAGCGAAAGTAAGTTTAGATATTGCTAAAACGGTGCACAGAGAGGAAAATAAATCCAAAATTCTTACTCACAGTACTTTCCGTAGATGTGTTGATGCTCGGCGGATATGATGTGGTTAGCCAGCAGCAGCAGTGACGTTGACGTTGACGTAATCATGAGTCGAACTGACGACTGCCTCCTAGTGACATGGAGCAAACCAACAAGGCAATATATTCTTCACGCGTATATTTTTATTTAATCAGTTATATTAAATGATGATGAATTATTATTATATTGTATATTATTTTATGCTACACTTATAATTGTAATATTATATAGCGGCTAGAAGTTATGACGTAGGTCAGGCTAATCATTTATGTGTCTTAGAATAAAGGTTTTAAAATGGATAGAAGAGGACTTTCTGTTTTACAACATAAATTACTGTAATACGTCATTTTTTGTAAACGTAAATTGCTAAAACTTTGCTGCATGGCTTACAACCACAAGGATGTAAGTTTTCGTGCTTGACAAATTGGACAACCGTTGTTGTCGTCATGAGGTAAATTTGTTTTTAAAACAAATAATTCTAGTGTAGGAATGGATGTGATGCAAAAATTGAGGCAATGAGATCCAGGCCAGCAATGATTATGTCAGAGATTATATTTGAATAAGGAATTATTAATTTATTAAATAAAAATTATAGCGACAAACAAATTAATCAAGTAAATAATAGTTTATAATAAAATCCAAAGTATTGTATCTAATAGATGAAGATGAAGATCAGAATATAGAGAAAGAAGGAACAAAATTAAGACATTTGCAGAATGAAATGAGGGGTAGAAGAGAAGAAGCAGAAGACGCAGAAGAGATGCGGGAAGCAAAAAGAGCAAAGAGAAAGCTAAACTATCAAAGACCCTGTCCGTTTTATACCATAAGCATAGGAAAACTTACATCCCACTCAAACTTATGTTTTGGTCTACTAAGAAAAGGTCAAACAGACTTTATCCATTATGTCATAGCTGGTGTAACGGCCAGGTCAGAGTGACTGGTCAAAAGTCAAAGATAGATGAAAATAGATACAAAAGGTGTTGTTTTGACACCCTTAAGAGAATATTGCAGATCTTGCATATCCTATACCTATCCTTTCACTTCCTTTTATATTGTAGCTTATGATACTCTGAGCACTGCTTAAAACTATTGTGAGCACTTCTTGTGTCTGTTTGCCTCGTCATGACGACTCGCTCGTTGTATTCCTCACTTGTAAGTCGCTTTGGATAAAAGCGTCTGCCAAATGAATAAATGTAAATCTCATGTCTGAAGAAATGGAAGCAAATATATTTTCATACAAAGGTACAAGTTCAAATGAGCAACTAATTCTGAAAACATCATCGCTTCAGTAATTGGCAGGCATTCAATATCTAACCACAAATGTGTCACACCTGAACACTTGAAGAACAATTGAATATAGCAAGCATACATACTCTTAAATATAAAAGAAGAATAACCATAAAGGAGTACATTAAAGAGTAAATACTTGAAAATATGGTGAGGATTAATATATGGAGTAGGAGTACATGAATATATGAAATCAAAAGTAATATCGATAAATCATAAGCCATACATTATTGAAATATGAATAAAATGCATGAATATGAATATTGACCATTTTGGATCAACCATAAAAAAAACTGATGGCTATTAACTGAAGAGCTTCATTTCGAATCTCTTTTGTGTTTCTAATTTTCCCTTCCCAATATGGCGACATTCTGCGCAAGATATCTCATAAACATGACAAGTGACTGGTTTGTTGACTTGAACCCTCGATCTACAAATCATATGCGAGACATTTTCCTCCCAAATACACATATGAGGATCTGCGACTGCGCGGGGAGGGATCCGTAAACAGAGCTGGCTGACGCTCGAGAGTTGTTTTTCCAGTTGAGTGGTGGGTGGTATTTGGAAGGGTTACCGCAAGAGTGTAATCACAATCCAGATACATAGTTTGATTCAGGTAAGATTTTTTAGCTAAAATATGCGTGTTTTATTCATAAAGCAAAATATGAAAACAAAACAAACCAAACCTTGTTGTTTTAAAGAACACAATTCCTTCCGGACGCTAATGTACGATGATGTTGATAATAAGTGCACTCATGTTTCGTGTGCGTGTGTTTTTATCTCACATCGAGTGTTTTTGGTGCAGTGTGATGTCAGGTCAGCTCAAGGAAAAATCTAGTAAACAGAAGCGGAAGTCAGCAGCTGGTGGAATGTCAGCTGACGCTGCCATCATACACAAACAATCGAACATAGTCTCGTTCATAGAATTGAACGATGTTTTTGTAGATTTAGTAGTTAAACATAATTTAACGTCTTTTCTCACTTCGGTTTCAGGGCTTCTGTTCTCTCATCTCAAACGTGACATTACATAAGGAGTACACGTGACCCTGCGCGAGAGGAACGTTTGACAGCAGTTGGAACGACTGAGGGTGGGTCACCACAGAAACGCTGTTCGGAATCAAAATAACTGGGCTGTTTCCACTACGAACGTGTAAATATCTTTCTATGTTGATTTTGTATCAATTGGAGACACACAAACTGTATTTGAATGTTTTATTGAACTGTTATTTTAATTCAAAATCGATCCTGAAAGCTAGCTCTTAGGCTAACATATGTGAGATTTAGCGAGGGCTGCGTTTCTCGAAAGCATCGTAAACCTATTGGTGACATTGTCAACTTAAAGGGTTAGTTCACCCAAAAATGAAAATTCTGTCATTTATTACTCACCCTCATGCCGTTCCACACCCGTAAGACCTTCGTTAATCTTCAGAACACAAATTAAGATATTTTAGTTGAAATCCGATGGCTCCGTGAGGCCTGCATAGAGAGCAATGACATTTCCTCTCTCAAGATCCATAAAGGTACTAAAAACATATTTAAATCAGTTCATGTGAGTACAGTGGCTCAATATTAATATTATAAAGCGACGAGAATATTTTTGGTGCGTCAGGAAGCTTCTGAGCAAAAATGAATCAGTGTATCGAATCAGCGGTTTGGAGTGCCAAAGTCACGTGATTTCAGCCGTTGGCAGTTTGACACGCGATCCGAATCATGATTCAATACACTGATTAATTTTTGCTCCGAAGCTTCCTGAAGCATTGTTTTGAAATCGGCCATCACTTTATAAGTCGTTATTTTTTATTTTTTTTGGCGCACCAAAAATATTGTCGTTGCTTTATAATATTAATATTGAGCCACTGTACTCACATGAACTGATTTAAATATGTTTTTAGTACCTTTATGGATCTTGAGAGAGGAAATGTCATTGCTCTCTATGCAGGCCTCACGGAGCCATCGGATTTCAACTAAAATATCTTAATTTGTGTTCTGAAGATTAACGAAGGTCTTACAGGTGTGGAACGACATGAGGGTACGTAATAAATGACAGAATTTTCATTTTGGGGTCAACTAACCCTTTAAGCTTACGATGCTTTTGGGAAACGCAGCCCTGCAATGTTCTTTTATATAAAAAAACGAAATACATTTTTTTTTATTATTATTATTTTGAAAGCGATTCTATTTGCTTGTTTTGACCAGTAATGGTTGTCATTTTTTTTACCTTTAATTATGTAATAACTAACACTTGTTATTTATGTATGCTCTTCTTTATCAGGTCACATTTAGACATTTCTTCATGGCTTCAGTGCAGTGCACAAGATATTCCCTGTACTGGGAGGAGACTGAGTGCATGAGCTACTATGAGATGCTGTCCCTCCATGAGATCTTTGAAATCGTGGGCTCCCAACTCACAGAGACTGATGTTGAGGTTTTGTCCTTTCTCCTCGATGAAGCCTATCCTGGAAAACATCCCCTCGATCCAGAGGGGTGGACTGAAGATTTACATCCAGGGCCTGATGGATCTCCACAGGGTAATTCTCCATGTCCACGGCTTCTGAAGACATGGCAAAGAATACAGCCGCAGAATGAGCCGTGCCCCGTCGCCTGTCGCCATCGACCCAAGAGTGGCGTTGAACTGCTCTTGGAGTTGGAGAGGCGAGGGTACTTTAGCGAGGGAAACCTCAGACCTTTATTGCAGTTGCTGCGGATTCTGACACGGCATGATGTCCTGCCATTTGTCTCACAAAAGAAAAGAAAAACAGGTGAGTATCAGCTTTAAAAATACAGTAGACTGTAGTAGTAAACCAGTAATGGTTATGGTCAGATACTGATGTGTCACCTGTGCTGTTAGTGTCTCCAGAGCGAGAGAAGATAGACTACCCAGAGATGGATACCAGACGGGACACACAAATCAGCTCAAACACCAATATGCCATCCTTTGAAAACACACAAGATCACCAGTGGAGAGCAGGTGAGCAGAAATTGCAGCTAAAAGCTCAGCACATTCATTTATTAAAGTTTTTTTCTGCCTTTTTTAAGATTTTGTCCCTGTTTTTCAACCTTTTTGGCAGTATAGTATAATATAAAATATAACAAAACAGGTGGTGTTGGCAGGTTGATTCAAAATGTTTAATCAAGTTAAAAGGAAATTTTTCCACACTCTTTTTAACAAAAAGAAAACATTAAAGAGTAATATTTAATAATTTTCCTTTATATGCACCAATATAACAACGTAGTAGTATAGTTTTAAAGGGTCATGAAACCCCCTGTTTCAGCACAAGTTAGTTCTCACTACAGTTTTGAAAAATGCTACAAAAGTGGGCATGGTAAGCCAAGGAGCGGAGGGAGAAGAGGGGAGACTGACATCACAACAAGGGTTTTATTTTGCTCTCGTTGAATTAAAAGCATCAAAGAAATACATGTTTTGTAAGCTTACCATAAATTACACAAAAACATACATATTCTGTGATGGCTATAATTAAATGCACAAATTAACGTACAGCCATTCGCATTTGAACTCTGCATTGAAAATTTATATGCATCTTCAATAACTTTTTAGGTTTTTTTTGCAGTGTATTGTAAGACCTTTGATTGGTTATGGGGCCGTAAAGACCAGTTGCAATCAAAGTGTGGATGAATCACATTTGTGACAAAGATTCTGGATCAATGGAAGAGACGCAAAAACTCTTACAAATTGAAAACAAACATTAGACATTTTTGATCCATTAATGCATCTCTCACTTACCGTATGCAATCTCACAGTTTGAAGCTCCTGTCATGGAAAATCAACATGCTGTTGTGAATAATTAAGCAAGACGTCTTTTAATAGGATAAGGACAACCAGTCTCATGAATAATTATGAGACATCGATGAGTCATGATGTACTATATGGTAGAAAAAATGTCATCCTGTGACATTAACACAAAGACAAATTTAAAGCCGAGAGATGAAAATACCTTAGAATTTACAAATTTTGTCCTACAATTAAAACTAATGGAGGTTAGCATTGTCTTCTGTGCAACACACATAACTGATAACATCTCAGAAAATTTAGTTTAGTGTTTCATGACCTTTTAATAATGTGACCCATTTAGTGTTTCATGACCCTTTAATACAACATTTTAATTCATGAAAAATATCATATGGAGACTTCTGTGAACATTTTTAGTGATGACGCATAAAAATTGTTGAATTAAGTTTTTAATCACTTCATTGACACTTAAGCCCAAAGTATACTTCGGTTTTTACGCTTACACTATGGTCCGTGTACAGTGCGTGTGATGCAAAACTAGTCACCAGAATAGTATGCATGTACTGTACGTGCGGCCAGATATTTGTAACCGTGCGTACTTTGTATTTTGTTTTGCACTAATCAGTGTTTTACAGTTTAAACTAGGGCTGTGACTGTACCAAATTTTCATTTTTGGGTGAACTATCCCTTTAAGAACAGCTTAGATCCTAACAAATATAGCTTTCCTGTGAACTAAATAATAAAAATAAAAAACAAAACAGTCTTTTTCAACAGAAGGTGATCAAGTGTAAAACAACATTGCATAGTTTTCACTGTTTAAATTAAATATAGATTAATTCTACTAAAGAGCAGTGAGTGATTTTTATTTATTTTATTTTTTTATTTGTCTTTTGTTTTTGATTAACACTGAAACCGATGGCAGCAGGAATATTAAGCTGCTGTCACTTTAATATACTGATACACTTGTGACTTGTTTCCCATCTGTTCATGTTCACTTAAGACAATACCGACGGCGTTTAAGCGAATACTCGCCAAGCTAAGCTTTTTTGACATATTTCTGTGTGTTTTAACAGTTTAGGCACGAACCTGAAGCTCAAAGTTCACTTTGCTTGTCCGTGTTCCACTCTGTCTCGGAGCACGCGCACAGAAAGCTGCTTGCGGAACAGTCTCTTTTGCGGTTTAAGGGGCCGTTAACATATCTCGTCTTTTCCGTGTGCAAGTCAGTTATTTCAAATGTAGCCGAGTGGCAGGCGAGCGCATAATGGAAGCGACGCAGTCAAGATGCACATGCAGTGCGTTTTCCAGGCGCATCGAGATAAAAAATTCTCAACTTTTCAGAATGCCGCAAGCGCACTGCAGGTCATGTGACAAGAATCAACCGATCAACTTCGGCCTTTCCGTAACAAACATCAAAATCTCAGCCGAACAGCTGATCATAGCTGTACAGGGTGTCTTTTATATCTCATCTCCATAAATATATCTAGTAGTATAGCTAATGCAAGGGCTAGAAATCAATTTATCCTTTGCTGAAACTTCCTACTCCTTGTGGAGAGCACAGTTCATGGTTGCATAGCAACGACAGACACCACGGGAGCGCAAGCGCTTTGAAAAGAAGGAGAAAGGCCCCTAATGCAGTTTTAATAACTCTTTTTATCGAGCTTGTCCTGCAGTTTATCAGCAGTATGCTGTATTTTATAACAGTCACTGATCTTACCTGATTTAGACATTTAGTTTGGGCTTTTAGGGAGGAACGAAAGCATGCCGCTGTGATGAAAAGAAATGCACTAAAATCGCACATCTCTAGTTTCTTGCTGTCATTGCTGTAGGGTTGCTGTTGTTGCAATGTCTCCACTCTCTGCAAAGACATTGCAAATGTATTGTTCTTTACAAACACCTGGTAGAACTGCTAGACCGGTGAGTGTAGTGAAGCAATTTTAGTTAAAAATAAAGCATAGAAAAATTGTCTCGCGAGTTTTGCGTCATCTGATTGACCTTTTATAGAGACAACCGATCAAACTATATAAAGCTATTATCGGCTGATAACGATCAGCACCCGATCAATTGGAGCACCTTACTAGTGCTTCTGTGATATGAATATATTTGTAACATAGAAATAACAATACTGTGTGATTTAAAAAGACACACAGTATCATTGTGAAGCTGTTTCATACCCATACATAACTGAATCAGAGACTTGATGAAACTAGTCGAAAGGCAAGCCAAATGAGAGAAAAGCTTTTATTTTTTTATTTTATTTTATTTTTTTGTAAAATCATCATGAATAAATAGGGAATATTCAAAAATATTTCCAAATATTACCCAGTTATGATGTGTATTAATCTGTTGTCATGCCTGTGTCAGGAGCTGGCTCTTCCGTGACAACAACCACCCCTGTCCGACGGAAGCGAGGTAGAGGTCGCAACTGGAGAAGAAAATCTGGGGGAAAGCCTGAAATCCAGCCTCAGCCAACACCCAACAAAGTGACCTGCGGTAAGAGCACGTTCTTTACTCTGTTACACTTCTTCTGTCATTTAATCTCTCTTACCATCATTCTTTGAATATAAGAATCTCTTTGCCTTTTTAATTTCTTTCTCCTTTTGATTTTATAGCATCTATAAAACACTGTAGAGCTGATAATTTCTGAGTGCACCTCAGCACTCCATTTCTTGACAGTTTATAATTAACCAATGACACATTCATTAGTGCCTGAACCTCTAATGCTGTCAGAAGGAAAGTGTCAATCCGTCACACAATAGGTCTATGTTAAACCTATGTCATCTCCATTCATCCCTTTGTGAATTCCCTGCACACTGCACTATTATCACTTTGAGTTTCATTTTGACTGGACTTAAAGGCTGCTCACACCAAAGCCTCTTTATGCTTTTGCTAGATGGAAGCTGTCCTGCCATCAGGGCATTGCTAAAATCTCTTCAGAACAGAGCACATGAGATGCACTGAATGGCAATAATGGCACAGTAGGTAAGGAAATACCAGGATAAAAAAACTGCTTTCTCAAAATTTGCAAAACCTATTTGTTAGGAAAGAAGGTATTGTGTGAGGCATTTATTTTCTGCAAGGACTGTTTTTCTGGGACATTCAAGTCTCAAATACCAATGGCCCCAATTTACCTCATGCTCCAATTTGCTGTAAAGCATTAAAAACCGAACAAGTTTTCCTGTATAATGCCCTTGTGGGAGTTGAATGTCTCATAATGACTTTTAATACAGATACTCATGTCTATGGCAATTTTGCAGTAATTTACTAGGTAGATAGGTTTTTTTTTCATTGTAACAGTGCAGTTACATACCCTATAATCATTTTATCTGCATGATTTTGCCTCCTTTCAACACCTTTCATCTTTGGCTTCACAGTGCATCTTCTGGTGTTCCTAAAAAGTAAATATAAGTTGTTGTTTTTTTTACGAAATCAGACTTTTACCATCTTTAAATGTGTGGATTCTTTCAAAGTATCTGTCTGACGCATGAGCCACACACTGAACCTCACACTTTCAAAACATAAATGAAAATCGTAACTCTATTAAAAGCACAAAAGATTATTTAATCTGTTATGATCATTGATTTCAACAGGATGAAAGTATAAAAAACTTTCCATATACTCAAATATCTGCATCCAGCCTTATTCGTGTATCCACACACGTTGGGAGGGTGCCATCTTGTTTTTTTCAAACGTGTGTGAGTCAGGCTCTAGACATGCTCTTTGTCTGCCTCATTGCGCCAAGATGCGCAGTACTGGTCAGTTTCACTCTATTGTTACTGATGCTTATTGACCCTTTATATCTGCCTGTGCAAAGACTGCATGGCTCTGGTAACCTTCCTCATTACATATGCTGCAGAGGTTCTTAAACCCTCATTTGAAGCTGCTTATTTCCTTGCATATTCATGTCTCCTGCTCAAAGCAATTAGCTTTTGCTAAAGACAACAAGAAAATCCAAAGTTGTAATGATTATGATATAATCTTAGTTATGTAATTAGTGTCCCAGTAGCAGTTGCTCTTATCAATTAAAAGTAATACAGTAGAGGTCTGCAGGATGGATTTTTCTGCTTCCGCCAAAAATATGTTAGATTTCTAACCTGCTCCTGCTCGCAAAAGCCCGTAGGAAGAAGTCTACGCAAATTTTTCAGTTTCAGTCCGGTTAGATTCTGTCTCGTTCCGATGTCTATAGGGTCTTTTGTTCCAGTATATATATAATAGAGAGAGAGAGCCCACGAGTCACTTCTTTCTCCTGCTTCCCGCACACATATCAGTATCTTCCCTCCCACATCTGCACTCAGCAATTCAAAACTTGAGGATTACAGACCTCTATAATACAGTAATTTGGTGCAGCACAATAGTGCTTAATGGTTAACATATTCCTTTCTCTTCAGAAACCACATTGTATAATTAAGATTTGGTTACTGATTGTTTTTTTATACCCAATAGACTTTAGTTAGGGTAGTGCCACATTTAACTGTTGACAGGAATGAAAACTAGGCTGTGAGGGAGAGAAGTACAGTGCGTACAATGGATTGTACTGTTGTTTAACAACATTCCGTTTGTTCTTTTCGGAAAAAAAAAAGAACCTCGGTAGTTGAAAACTCTGAAAAACGGTTTTAAAAGTTGAGTAGTGACTCTTACTTGATGTAGGACCTATACAGTTTGTGCCATTGTAAAGACTAACTCTCACAGCCTTGTTTTCATCCGCCTTAAATATTTAGGCTATTTTAGTTGTGATCATTTGTGTGCACAAGACAAGCTTTAGACTTGCTTCAATCCCCCTGCTTCCTTCATGGTTTGATTTTTAGACAGAAAAGTACAATCACATTCTTTGTTTTATTTCTGTCACATTTTTCATCAACTTCTCTATCCCTTTTTCTGTTCCTTTTCATTTTCCTTTGGATAAGCAGTTTTCCGTGTGAATAACTCCTGTGGTGTGCCTGAATGAAATGTCTTTAAAGAGATTATTGAATATTGGGCCACTGAGACTGAGCTGCATCAGCTTGTATTTCCTGGTGTCTCTTATCCAGTAAAACACTGAATATTGTCATTCCACTTCTTATTTAAAGCATCGATCCTCTCCCTTCTTTAACTGAGCTTTGATGCCGCAAAAGCTAATCTACTTTCTGCACTGACCTTTTTGTTTAGTGAGGTGAGAATCCTTTGTGCTCTAACTTATTTCACCTCTCCCTTAAACATTAGGTTGCACTGCACTGTGAGCTTTTTTGACCTATAAAATGTTCATAAATCAACCTTCAATCTCAAATGGTTACATGTAAATTTGAATGCTCTCTATTGACTATGAGATCCACCCTGGAGATGCTTGTTATTCAGATTCTCTCAGACAATAAGTTCTGCTATGCCATGATTGAACTTTGAACTTTCACCTTTTGTTTTACTCCTGAACTAGCTGAACATGCTGTTTGCTGTGTTGACTCCGCATTTGATCTTGGCAGGTTGACTCAAGAATGAGTAGAAAAAGCAGGAGAATGGATAGAGTGAAAGAGACAGAGCTCACAACAAAAACAAGTGTGTGCTGTCCGCTCTGTCCGATCATACACAGTCAAGACATGTCTGTGCTTTAACTCAGGCGCCTGGTCCATGTCCTAAGGTAAAGAACCCCCTTCCTAACTCGGATAGGCGGAGGGGTGAATCTAATACTCTGTGTTCAAATGTCAGTTTTCAGTTGTTACTGTCCACTTCCCCAGTTACATGTGCTAAACTATGAACTAGATTTGGGAAAAAATAGGAACAAAATCCTCTCTGGAGGGGTTGTTGGCCTCAGTGTTTCACAGAACTGACTCAAAGAAATTTCTGGGAGTCCATTGGGTGCATCCTGCTAATTTGTCTATATTACAACAACATTACATGACACGAAATGAGTGTAATCGATGTTCAAAAACAATCCATTCTACAGTCGTTGGCCAAACTCAGCAGCAAAGCTCAGTTTTGCAATGTTTTGTCCTCAAAAAAACGGCCTCTGTGAACCTTTGCTGGAGCAGTTCTGAGGAAAATGACCCAACAGTTCTTGTTTAGACCCATCCCAGTGTTTTGTATATGTTTTAGCCCTGAAACTTTAAATTTTAAAAACTTTAAGTAAAGTTAACAGGTACCTTAATTTATTGAATCAAATTTTGCCAGTGTTTTGATTTTGCAGAATTAAAGTAGTAGTCTGATAAGCTAATTCAGGACCCAAGAGGGTTGAACCTGCAGTCTCCATATGAATTAGAAATTGTTGCTTTCACACACAGACAAGAAATTATGTTTATGAACTTTGCTTGAACCTGCTTGACCAAAAAAATGAGACATAGCAAAACTATTGCAACAACGTTCATCCAAAACTGCTTGTTTCTCTCTCTCTCTCTTCCTCTCCTTTCTCTATGTCCACAGTTGAAAAACAGACTGACACAAGTGTCAGGAACAAAAACAAGTTGGCCATCCTCACATACTAAGAGAGGGAGAGAATGAAAGAAAAAAAAAAGTCAAAAGAAAAGCGTGACCCTGACCTATGTGTGCAGTCGGTCAGCATTTTGCCCTCATTTCTCTCCCTCCATCTTGGTTTGTTGTTCAGCAGAAAAGAGGGATCGAAATAAGTGTGGAAGCTCTTCGCATGGAGCAACACCCCATAAAACGATGCACAACTTTTTTTTTTTTTTTTTAGATAAACAGTTATTTATTGTTTGTTTATTTTGAAGAAATTTACAATATCTTTACAATATATTTACAAAACCTAAATATTTGTGAATACATGTTATTATTTTTTTTAAATGCTCTGGGATGCACAAAAAACAATGCCTACAATGGAAGCATTACATATATTGACAGAAAAACCTCCACTGTGCTGCTTATTATAGGTACATTCTGTGTACTGAAGCTGGAAGCAAAGGAAAAACCATTGTCCTGTATTAGTGTATGTGACGAGCTCTGATAATGTTTGTTTAATGGAACTAAAAGTGCTCTGTAAATGTGTGCTGTGTTTTAAAGAACGTTAAAGAAGTTGTGTGTTTCGAGTCTGCTTTCCAACCTGCATTACAAGTTATTTTTGGGAACATATTCAGGAGAGGGGAACCACCATGATCTTTTAAACTTAACACAATAAGAAAAGTTGTTCTTGTATGGTAATAACCACAAAATTTTTATCTAAATTTACATCCTTGCTTTAAAGGGGTCATGATGTGGATTTTTACTTTTTATTTTAATGTTTATTGAGGTTAATTTAAAATGTTAGTAAAGTAGTTTTTTGCACAAAATAAAAAAACATGCGGAAAAACAATTATTTTCAACCCTCTTTCTTGACCCTCTGTCTGAAATTATCAAGTTTTAAGGGGCGGCTTCTTTAAGGCAGTAAACGGACACTGTTCTGGTTGGCTAACGTCATTGCATAGGAAACAATACTGCACGAAAGTGACGGTTTTACACAAATAATGTTTTCAAAACGTTTACAGAAAAAGCATTATGAAATCATTTACTTATGGTTTGTGATGCAGCTGCTGTCAGATCCAATACAGTTGGTTGCTTCATTTTTAACAAAAGTTTGTTTGCGAAATCTCCATTACACTGTGCCTCATTTATAAAACAAAATGCTCCAAACAAACATATAATGGGACGCCATTAAAATAAACCATCCACTTGTTTATGACGGTGGGATCCTTCTGAAGTCTGTACAAAAATACAAATGAGCTGTTTAAACTGGATGCGTCAAAGCGAACGTTCTTTCACTCTTCCATTTGTCCTGTTGTCGACACTCAAGCGCATAAAGTGAACACGCATCTGTGTACTGTATCCAGTGTAGACAGCGTCAGTGATTATAATTGGGTTTATTTTCTTTTAACGCGACTCTCACATCCAGTATAGGCAAATGTCAGCCGCTAGGCGACTGAATGCCAGTGGGCGGGGCCTATGGTGCGATGATGTATAACTATTCGTCGATGTCTTGCTCTAAAGGCAGTCATGCAAATGTAGGCTATTTGCCCGTGTAATGTCAGATCCCACAATATCAAAACAAGTCATTTTTGGAGCTTGAAATAAATGCTTTGTTTATAATGAGGAGGACGTTTTAAGCTATGAAACTTGAAGAATGTTTAAATGGTACAAAGACATTTTATATGTCAAAAGATCAAATTTGATTTCTCGTCATGACCCCTTTAACATACAGTACTAGTAGCGTCAGTAATAAATCTAAATTTCGTAGATCTCACATCATGGAGGTATTTCCCTTTTTAAGTGTTAAGTTTAGTCTACATCTGAAATGGATAATCTTTTAACAGTAAGGGCCATTATGTGAATGGTTATTTTTAAACTATAATGATCAAAAGATGCTTTATTGGCATGGTAAAATAAAGCATTAGTAGGATTGTATATACACACATACACTGTCTTTCACATGAATCCTGGTCCACATGTCTCACTTGGATTTGAAAAATCTTGTAATTACACTACTGTTCAAAACTTTGGGGTCGATAAGATTTTGTGTGCGTGTGTTTTTGAAAGAATTCTCTTGTGCTCAGCAAGGCTGCATTTATTTGATCAAAAATACAGTAAAACAGTAATGTTGTGAAATATTATTACAGTTTAAAATATAATTTATTCCTGTGATGTCAAAGCTGAATTTTCAGCATCATTACTCCAGTCTTCAGTGTCACATGATCCTTCAGAAATCATACTAATGTTCTGATTTGCTGCTCAAGAAACATTTCTTATTATTGTCATTTTTGTGACAGTGTAAAAGTCTTTAATGTCACTTCAATTTAATTGCTACATTAAGTTATTAATTTAGCAATTTAAAAAAATCTTTCCGACCCCAAACGGTAGTGTATGTATTATGTAATTATATTTACTAGCCAAGCCTTGTACTGTATACCTGCATTGATTATAGAATGAAGGGAATGTGTATGGCTGGATATTTAGCTGCTCCAATCAACTAATGAATAACACCAGGGCAAAGTTATCATTCCTAAAGTGCTACTGTTCACAATTACTCCATACATACAGTATATTCACGCATTTGAACAATGTTTTATTCACTTTCACTAATGAATCAATTTAGTGTCATCACTTACTCCCTACATTACTGGTTGGTTTTATATTTCATATTTACTGTTGCTCTGTAAACGTCCCAACATGCAAAAGGGTGGAGTTTGTGGTGGAGCTTTGGTTGTAGGAAGGTTGGATTTGTGTTGCAGCAATGTTCTGAAGATTGATGGGTCCACTTCCTCCTCTGACCTCTGAGCTAATCACATGAAAGGAAATGACATCACTGCGAAGCTCTGGTTCAGTATGTATACTCCAATCGTATTTTGCCGTCTCTGTTCCCTGTGCTGTTGCATGACATCAGTTCTACCTCCACTGTTTGGTAAAGCCAACCTGCATCATTCTGTCTATTAATTACGGCCCCTACAGAATTCAAATGCACATATCAAAGAATAAATATCACCAGATCTGTCGACTGAAACTTCAAATGTGAGCCCATCTCTGGATTTAGCTTGAGGTGCTTTCAGTCCACCTGAACTTACCAAACGGCCTCAGTTAATGTGCTTTCATATGTCCCTCACATCTCTGTGACCTGCAAATATTCAAGCACATGTTCAGTAGACATGTTGGACTTTACCAATGTGTTTCCAAGTCCCTGTGTGCCTGCAAATAATTCGAATGCCACCTCATGATGAATTTATCTAGATCTCCCCCTCCTAAAGTGCAAAACCTGAACTAGCCTACCGGTTTCACTCGTAGCAAGTGAAGAATCGACTCAAATCTCAATGTTAAACATTTTGAAGATGTTGGCCTCAGTTATCAAGCAGATCTCGGAGCTGATGCCGTATCACAAAGAGTTCAATTTTTGTGCATTCTGGTTTTCAGATCAAAATTGAAATAGGGAAGGATGTTGCTTTAAGCAAATCTGTGTGAATTATTGCTTTTCTTACATTTATTTTTATACCAAATTTTTTTTTGGTATAAACAAATAAACTGAATGTCAAGTCTCATTATGGCTGTATTTTTGCCCTCCTTTTGACCCCTCACTGATTTGCTTCATTTCTCGTGTTCTTCCCCTATTCCTCCGCTGCTCTTTTTCTTTTTTCTCTCCATCCTTGCTGCAAAAAAACCTTCAATTTCAAAACGAATCTTCACAAACCCATCTCATACCCTCATGATTTTCTTTGCACCTTTGCATGCCTCCCTTCATCCTTCATCCCATCGTCCTCTCTTTCTCTGTCTCCCACGCTCTTACGCTCTCAGATATCCGACTACGTGTACGTGCGGAGTATTCAGAGCACGAGTCGGCCCTTCGTGGAGGAGTTTCTTCAGACAAGCAGCAGCCATTGGAGAGGCAGTTTGAACTGTTCAGCCGAGCGAGCCTGCTGCTCCGCGCCCGGGATCTGGGCTCTATTGTCTGTGATATCAAGTTCTCGGAACTTGCCAACCTAGATGCCTTTTGGGCCGACTACCTGAGCGGGGCTCTGCTCGAGGCACTGAAAGGGGTCTTCATCACAGACTCTTTGAAAAGGGCAGCGGGACAGGAGGGGGTCCGGCTGCTTGTCAGTGTGGATCAGGATGACTACGAGGAGGGCAGGAAACTGTTGCTTAACAGCCAGACACATAATGGGACAAACTGGGAGCCTCAAAGGTTAGTGTGAGTTTGTAAGTGCATTTTAATTTGTGTATTATTTTTTTTTTTTTTNCTCTTGTGGTCCGATAATGATCATACAATAGTGTTGACACAGTAGGATTTTTATATACTCCCTCTCTTGCCTCTATATTAACATGTAACCACCAGGGGGCGTTAGAAAACAATTTTGTCTTATCCCCTTTTTATTCTACCAGTTGAGAAACGGTGTTATCTATTTTAGTATTATTTATATACTATTGTAGTATTTATTAATTTTTTGTATTAGGCTACTTTTTATTTTCCGTTTTCATTTTAGTTTAAGTTTTAGCAATTTTGTTATGTGCTTTTGTCATTAAGTTTTTTTCAGTTTTTGTCATTTTAGTACTTTTTAATTATATTTTATTTTATTTCAGCTTTATTTTAATTGACAGAATATCATGTTGATATAATATCATGTTTTTTTGTTGTTGATAAATTTAAATAATTTATTTGGTTAGCATTTTTTACAATAAATATTCCAAATATTTTTTACAAAGAACAGAAAGGT
>RJVU01032893.1:975102-1015396 GCA_003731715.1 Anabarilius grahami
CTGTAAATGTATTAATGATATTTTACTATAATTAATGATATTTTCATATATTTAGTTCATGTTAGTTGCTTTACCTTTGGCAGACCTAAAAAACATTTCATACAGTATTTTTTAAAACAAATTTTATAGAAAACTGTTATTTTATATTTTAAACCCTCTGCTCTAAGTACTTTTTTATGAGTATGGCATGTATAGAATCATTAAATAAAGCTATACATTTTTTTTTAAGTCACAATAACACATCTGCAAAGGCGTCATCCTTTTTTGTTGGGATTTTATTGTATATTTTGTTTAAATTCTGCAAGTTCCTGTATGTATTAAGTGATGTATCTCATGTTTCCTTCACAGGCCCTGAGAAATGTCAGTTTCACCCTGGACCTTCAGTTGTGATGGATGAAGAAGATGTTTTGCCTTTTTATTTCATTGCCCATTGAGTGTTGGTGACCCTGCTGGGATGGAGAGCCTATTGGAGGAGACTAGATTAAACTGGGCAGTCGTTTTGTTGACAGATTCTGGAGTAAAATGATTCTTGACCGTTCAGAGGTTAGGTTTAGATGTGGGGCTGTTTCTCTCTACTGCAGGTCAGTTTAAACATGGATGAACACACAATACCCATAGAACAAACAGGAGGAAGGTTCTGCATCTATGAATACCACTTACTCTGCCCCAGGTGGTATGTGGATAGATTTTTTTGTTTGTTTGTTTGTTTGTTTGTTTTTTAAATGTAATGACCTACAGTGAACCCTGGAATTCAAGTTTAATGTTAAACTTTGTTTTGGAAATGAAAAATAAACTCTTTCTTTGATAAAAGATAGAAAGGATGGGAATATACAAGAAATATGTACTGTAACTCAAAAGGATTTACAAATCAATCCACAAAAGAATGACCCAAAAAAAAAAAAACATTAAATTGCATAATTAACAAAAAGATAAGGATTTTTTTTTATCATATCTCCTGAGTTCTAAGTTTGGGCTGGTAACTATGCTTCAGAAGACCAAAGTCACAGTTCCACCATCAGGCCGGCGGATGTGTTGCGTAACCGAACTGCTCCAGAGTGGTCTGTTGTTCTGCTTATGAGAGTCACAAAGATGACCAGGTCAATCAACTTTGCCAATATTTGGAAATTCCACAAGATGGAGTAGAGATTCATGATGATCTATTACAACAAAGACTTTCTACAGTGTGCACCACTGTGAGACTACATTTGTCCAACTCCCATGTTACCATGCTGTTAATCTCAGAAACAAGGTCAGCAAGTCATGGATTATCAGGGCCTTTTGATGTCTTTGTAAATTGTTGATAGAAAAATGATCATTATAATTAGATGAGTGCTGATTTGACACCAGCCTTGACACACAACCAGACTAACCTCTGGTCCTGTTTCTAGAATGTGTTGCCCTTTTTGTTATATTTGTACCTTTATGACAAAAAGATAAAAGTTCAGTAGTAGTTAGTGGTAATTCATTTTGAAACAGTCTTGTCATATGACTGATATTAATTGAATTGGGAGTGGACAATTGAACACTTTTGTGTTTTCATGTTTTTGTTTATAATGATATTATTTGATATTGTTTTGGAATATGTACATTTACGTAAATATGATTCTTATTAAAGTACTGTCAGAAAATAGTTGTGTCTCTCTGATATTATGTGATTAAAAAAAATTCAGTTTTGGGAATGTTGGGGCCAAATTCCTACTCCTGCTGGATTCCTGTAAGTATTGCTTATATTTTCCAGTTACTTCATGTTGTTAGTTATAATAACATTTTATACCTGTAATTAACTGTGCCAATAATCGCTGAAACATTGTTTTGTTAAACCATATAGATTGTATAGAATATATGAATGTATATATTTATACATTAATATATTGGACACAAAATATACATTATACATGTTTACATATACATGTGTACAAACAGTATAGCTGTATAATTATATAGTATCTGATGGTAATATACATAGGCCTATTTTACATATAAAAAAGTTTGCTTAAATTGTTACAATGCTATATGTGCAATAATGTTTAGTTATTGTTTAATAGTGTGTTTTCTATACTTTTGCACCCCCTTGTGGATTTAAGGATAAGGGGAAATTAACTGGAGAGCATACTTTTTTTTCTTTTTTTTACTCACCTTTTTTTATTTAGATGTTTGCATTTACCCTTTCTTAATCGGAGCTGCTTTCTGGACTAAATATATATTCCCTGTGTTTAAACAATTGCTGACTCAGATTGGATTGGATGCCCATTGGATCCCCAGCTGTGTTTCAAACAGGTCAAGTATAGTATTTATGTACAGGTCAAGATGCTTTCTTTTGAACTGAGATAGAACTTGAAGTATTATTACTGTCATCTTATCCATTAAATCATGATCAAAACCTGTTTAAGATCAGAACAGAGGGAAAAAATAGTAATATCTAGGAGTGTCCGGGTTCCGCTAGGGTTCTGTCCATGGTGCTGAACAAATGAGCTGTCTGTATCTATTGACATTTACGTTCTTTTTAAGGGAGCATAATTTATTAAACGCTGCTAAAATTGTGTAAATTTAGCCGTTAATTAATAAATAATAGGGTGTAAATGAAACTAGATCTATTATACTAATTTGCTTAGAGCGCAGTGTTTTGGAGAGAGGCCTATTTCGAGCCTTCACCGGGGTTTTCTGTGCAATTATTAATTTCACCTGTAGATGGCAGCTATATTTTTGCTTAGTCCTAGTCAAGACTACGCAAAACATACAGGCCTACTGAAGGAATCGGACGAACAAAAGTGAAATGATGATTAAAATGTACACTCTAACATTTTTGCCTCTCATTCTCGCACACACAATTTCAAGTTTTGCTTGTTTTCAGCACCGCGGTCAACGCGTTGTCATGGAAACCGCTAGAGATAGAGGGCAGCGAGACACATGAAGGATTTGCGCATGAACACACCCTCCACTCGACCCCATCACCTTTCGCCCCTAATTTCAAATTCAGGCTCCTCACCCGATTCCTTTTCTGTTCCCCCCTCACGAAAACACCCCCACCCACCCCAAATATCTGCCCTCTCTCCCGTTTTGCTGTGTCCGGCTGTTTTTCGTGCCCGAGCAGCTCGCGCGTGGGACGGAGACTGCCACGTTCATCGATGGAAACGCTGGTAATGTGTAAACAAACTGACAGCTTCATAAAAATTATTTTGCTGCTTATGTATAACTTTTACATACTCTGACGCCATTTTTCTACCGTTGTCTCGTATTTTTTTCTACCCTCTACTATATTTTTATTTCTAATTTTTTCTGTTTCTGTTAGTTATATTCCATTAAAACGATTCACGCTAATGTTGTAGTATCTTATTTTTAATCCGTCCAAGCTCGAGCAGGAGAGAGGCGGAAAGAGTTATTGCCTGTAATGATGTCTTGCTCGAACCGGGGTTTTCTCTTTATTGATTAAGTTAGATAGAAATGAATTCATGGGACAGCCCTCTCTCTCTCTCTCAGAGCCTGTGCTTGTGTTTCTCTGCATGTTCCTGCGAATCACGGTGCGTGCACGCGCTGTTCTGCATGCTGTAATTGGCTCAGGGGCATCGCGGGAATATTTGATTTGAGAAACTGAGCTCGCGCTGTGAAATATGCATGCGCTTGTGTTTTACAGTCCTGGACACTATAGCGATGTTTTGATTTGTCGAATGGTGATAAATGAGCAGCCTTCTGTCATGAAGCTTTGGCCATTACTGCTGTTTTTGTTGTAAAATCCTGTGTTGACCAAATACGACGCTAGTCGCGATAATTACGTATGTTACGTAAACCGTGTTTGTAAAAGGACAACTCTTTATAATTGTTTTCATAGCTAGAATAACACGGTTTGGGTGTCGCCAAATAATGTAATTGTAGGCCAAATTGCAAGGCCTCATTTTGGCCTCAGTCGTGGTTAAATGTTTCAAAACTTTTGTTTTTGTCATGGTTTAAATCTTACTGTGGGAATCAGCATTCCCTGTATTTCCGTAGGCCTAATTGTGCGCGCGAGCTTCTGTTTCGTCTCTTGACTTTGGGAAAAGCTGGACATATGTTTACACCTTTGGAAAGCTTTGTAATCAATATGGTCGATATTTGTTTGGCGGCGTATCCTTGATAACGACGTTGTAATAATACCATCACACGGCCTCAGTGTGGCCGTTAGTGTCCGCCGCCACACAGGCCGAATCTCCGCTGAGGGGAAAATCGATGAGCAGACTGAGTTAATTATGAGAAAATCAATTAAGAGGTGGAGATTTGGGCTTTAAAAGGGCGGCCAGCGCCAGTGCAAAAGAAAAGGGGACTGAATGGACAAGCCTGTTCACACATCTCTGGGTTATTTTCGCTCTTCTCGTCTTCAAGGCGCGCGACCGTGTGGTCATTTACTCAGTGGTTTATGACGAATTCTGTCAGCCGACGTACAACAGATTTACAGTTCTGTAATGAGGATATTTCATTCAACAGACCTTTTATGATAGAGTCCGCGCGTGCTGGTGACTGTATGGTGAGACGCGCGCGGAGGTACAGCAGATCTCATGCTTCCTTGCCTCAGTAAACAAAGTCCGAAGAAAAACAAACGTGTTTCGATGTGGACTATTTATTCACAGTGAACATTTCTATCTTTTTTTCTTTTTGTGGCGATGGACAGAAAGGTGGAGACGTTCTCTTATAAGTTTATAGATGGTGAATATGATCACGTATTTGCTGACTCTCTGTACTGTGCGCTCTCACGCTTCATGGTTGATACACAGGCACATGTTCTTTATTGGCTTCAGATTAATAAGACGCACATACAAAGCAAACTCTACATGGGTGCCTATATATCTGTAGATACTAACTCATTAAATCTTCAGGACTCATTATTGATGCCATATTTGGTCGTTTGGGAGTTTTAACACGATGCAGAAATCGTGCAAACCATTAGTTTAAAAAGTTTTGGAATATTAAATCTATTAATATTTTTATGATTTTCTCATGCAAACTTATAAGGAAGATTTGAAGACGCAGATCTATTTATAGGCTACTAAACTACACAAAACAGCACTGCATGATATTGTAGACATAAATATAAACACAACACAATTCACGTTGTTCAAAACAGCCTAATTTTGATCATGACGGTATTATACGTTTAGCCTAGGCTATAAAAACAATTAACAATTGCCACGCATTCTCTCGTTTTAGATTTTTATGACGGTAAATTAAAATAATGCATATCAAGAAAATGATTGGGTTAGTCAAAAATGCACTATATGCATATGGAAATATCTTAGCTGAATAATTGTCGAATCAAAATAAGTTATAACACATTTCTTCTTATCTAAGACGAAGCGTTCACGTGGCTTCCCATAATTATAGATAGAGGGTAGCCTGTAGTGTTTTTAAATTATTGTAGCTTAAAGATAAAAAATTGTTTAAATAGCCAGTGTCCTATTTGAGTATGTAAATGTTGAATTCGCACTACCATGCTTGCATCAATGACGATAATTATTGGTTAGATTGTTGACAGAATATTGTCACGTTGCAGGCTAATCACAAACTTTTTTTTAATCAATACACCAGATTATTTTTTAAATAACTAAACTAAAATAAACTCAAGTAGCCTATAACTGATATTCAAATTGCTGAGCATCAGTTACACTCAATAAAATATTCTAACTTTAGCATTTATACCCAAGCTAATTGGCCTAATATAAAACGCAAATAAAGTGATGCATCGAATAAATGAATTGTCCTCTGAATACATAAAATAAATAATATAAATTCCCTTGAGCGCGTCTTCAGGAAATATCAGACTTCCCCAAAGATGCACTAGAAATAATACTTAGCAGGCTATAATTTGAAATAAAGAAACTTGTTAAAACGAAAACACGCTCTCAAAACATCATATGCTCTCTCATTTCATCATATAATACAGTTTTGGTGGAGGTGAGAATAAACCTCTCATGAAAGTTTGCGCCGTTAATATCAACACTTTTCAAGTCATCTGTTTTTATGCAAATTAGTGATATTATAGACATGGCATAGTCGTAGAGACTAACACAAAAATAGCTGGTAAAACAACTAAACTCATTTTATAAAGAGAGCTTTTACATTTACTAACAGAAAAAACACAATGCTTAACAAAATATCTACAGTATTTTCCCACTCAATCAGATTATTTTATTTTGCCATCCAATATTACACGCAATCAACCCATCGATTAAAGCGTAATCTCTCGCGTCCTGTTAATACATAACATATAAACATAAGAGCAAAAGTATGTGTTAGATTTTTTTTTTGTTTTGTTTTTGTTTTTGATTGTTTACTCGGTTTATGTTCTTCTATTACAATTACCGGGACATATTCCTTCGTGAGAGGAAGATTGTATTTCTTTTCTCGTTATTTTAGAAAATCACTGGTCAGACAGATCCTCAATATCGGTCGGTCTGTCAGAAGAGCGTTTATTTGTCGTCGAGAAGGCGACCGTCGCTTTGTTTATATCACTCATTTAGAATGCACACATTAGTATAGGCTATATTCGTATTATTATGGTTATAATTCTTTTCTTCTTCTTCTTTTAAATTGCCCCGCAGATATTCAATGTCCAGTATCAATCTTGGGGTTTTTCATAAGCAGCTGTCAGCGTAACTCACGACCCCGAGGGTCAAAGGCCAAACGACCACCGGTGCAATTAAAACGGACAGAGATGGAGCATTATGGCCCCATCCAATTTTCCTCTCACAAAAGAACAAAACTGCCGGCAGTTTATTTCAGAAACATGATGTTATCTAAAGCATATACTAATACTGCTGTAAATGAGATAAATGTCGACATATTCACTTTAATATAAATAAAATTTTTAACTTATTCTACTATATATTATTTAGCATTCAGGATATGATCTCAGCATTGATATGTTTTGTATTTTCTTATATTAGTTCTTCAGATATTAATTTACAGAAGGCAGAATAAGTTCATGTTAATTTGTCAGAAAATAGTTGTTGGTGTGGTGCATAATTATATTAAAGAAATTTTGTGAAGTTTCTGGGAAAGTGTTTCATTTTAAAATGTATGTTTTTTAGATGGCATAAATCAGATATGATTGGCCTTTCCACATTCGCAGCTGTAAAATCCACCTGGCGAAACCTCAATATCAGCAACTAATAAATTGTGGCGGTTGCTGTAACCTTTGCAATTGTGGCTTTTGCTCCAGGTTTGAATGTGTGGCCGGTCTGTTTGCAGCTCTATTTTGTTGTGGCTGTTGAAAGAATCAAGATGACCACAATAATACACAGAGGGGCACGCGCGGCGTTTATGAATGTGCGCGTGTGTTTAGAACCCAATGAGACGATGGGGTCAGAGTTCAAATTCAGCCCCAGACGGACGACCTTGCCCTTATGAATGACCCCGGGGTCATATGGGGGAAGGATTTGAAGGGATATAGAAAATGATTTGAAGGGAGCAGAAACAAAAGGCAAAGGGTAAAAAGATGTGGTTATCAAACATACATATTTTCTGTCCCATTTCCAAATGTATTCTCCATTTGCTTCAGTCACACCAACACTAAAGTAAAAGTTAACCTTTGACCTTTATCTTCACTCCAGCTCCACAGTGTTCCTCTGTCCCCAGCTGCTAGATGAACTCTTCTGTATCTCAGTACGCATTCACATACACTTCCTCTATAACCCAAGATTGAGGTTTAAACACCTGCAGTTGCCTTGTTCACCACCTCAGGTACTGGGGGTTAGTAAAGAATCAGGGCTGATGGCTGCTCTAAAAGCCCCAGCAGGGTACCGGGGTGGGGGTTAGAGGGCTGATGATATGGGTGCAGTTTCATATATGACCTGTGCCTGGCAGCAGAGAGCTGGCTGTCTGCCCCATTTAGTTTAGCTACTCATCTTAGCCAATGACCAGGGGAGGATACAGCAGTGAGAGGGAGGACGCAGGGCCTGAGGGTGAGGAAAATTACATGAAAAAGCTAGCAAAAATGTCTGTTTGTCCCTTTGTGCTCAGTTAAAGCTTATTGCAGCGCTCACATTATCTCTATCACACAACATGTGCTTTGTTTTTAAACATACTGATTTTTAATATCTTGTTTCTCTTTTAAATTCCCCTGATTTTAGTGTTTTATATTGCTAAAATCCTTTGACATGGTTCTGAGCACTTTCGAGCTGTCTTTTTTCTTCTTCTTCTCACTTCTCCCTTTTTCTGTGTCTGTCCCGTAACCCATTTAAACAATTACTCACATCTCTCCTCATGGGCCAGATCCAAAGTTATATCTGTGTGTTCTCTCACTGAAGGAGAACAGCAGGTTTGGCTGACATTCCCTTTATCTGGTCTGTGCTGGTAGGTAATCAGTCGGCCTTTACCTCTAGAGATGGGGTGTTTAGTGGGCATTTTCTTTTTGATGGAGGCATTTAGGGAGAATTTTCTTTATAACTCTAGGTATTTTCAGTTGAAGTGTAGAGGATTTTTTGTTACTTCTGGGTACCTGGTATTGGAAATGACATTTCCCCCCCCCTGTTTTTCTGTGATGGTTTATGGATATTTTGCCTTGCATTGAGGTTTTGGATGAACAGGCAAAACTTTGTGAGTTTAAATCTAATTTGAATTAAATCAATACAGTGTTTTATTTGATTTGTGATTTAGTAGTTGGAAAACAATAGCTAAATGATTGAAAATTAAGTAATGAGAATTAAATGAAGAATATGATGTAGTTAATTTAGCATAATTCTTATTTTTTTATTTTGCACAAAATCTGAAATTGAGTATGTACAGTCAAACCAAAATGATTCAGACATTTTTTGATATTTTTGATATATTTTTACTAGTGGGTGCAGGACACTATAGTTCATTTATGTAAGTGAGGATAGCAAAATAAAGTAAACTGTGACATATTATACCCAAAACTTCTTCATAGTGGACTACCAGTAAAACTGATTCAAATTTGGAACCAAAAATTATTCATACACTGTGACCTGACCATGTTTTGCTTAAGTGTTATCTGACATAATTAAGATTTTTTTTTTTCTGACACAGTTTAACTCTTAATATCTTGTCATATTTTATTACCATGTTTTTAAACTATAGTGAATAAACTGTATTAATGAATGAAATGTTCAAGGTGTCTGAATACATTTTGGTTTGACTGTAGTCAATGGGCAGATTGCAATGGGAATAAAAGCTTTAGATAAAATTAAAATCAATGTTTAGAATTATGATAAAACAATCATGGAAATGTACTGTATAAATGCGCATTTTAGGTAACATTTACATTTTTCAGAACAGATTTTGTTCATTTAATCACTTTTGGCCTATCATTGTAAGAAGGGTTACATTAAAGTTAAATTAATCTCTATTGTGACAGAAGCAGTCAACATGGACTCATTCATTAAACTTTTTTTTAAATTCTATATTAAATTACCTCTAATCTTTTGTAAGTTTTTGTTAAAGACATTGTCTGTTTCTTAGATTGTCATGCTAATATTTACTTGGTGTTACTTTTGAGGGGGTGTATGAGAGAAAATCTTATATTTTCTCCTTGCTTATTTTTTCCCCCAGCACAAGTCCAGATATTCTAGGTCATTCATTTGTTACAAGGAAGAAAATGACCAAGAAAACAAAACAAACATAAGAAAAGTGCAGTGTGGAAGGGTGTGAGGGATGAAGAAAGGGAGAGAGAGCAAAAGAAGGCAGAACAGCTCTGAAAACAAGGCTCTCAGCTGAGAAGGATGAAAGGGACTGGATACAGATGCTTATTTGAGAAAAATGATCTCTGGAAGCTTCCCCACAGCCCCAAATGCCTCTTTTTTTCCTTTCTCTCTCTCTCTCTCATTTCACTGTAGGATCAAGAGCACGTAATCTGGTTGAGATTTCTTTGTCCGGATTCATTTATTCACTGCCCGACTGTCCCTAATAAATTGCTTAAACATTTGGCCCCAGAAGATTTTGTACAGTTTGTATATTTATATTTTTTATGTTATGCTCATCCCCCAAAACTCAGAGAAAACCACATTAAAACAAGCATTTTCAAGAGTTTGGTCCATTTTATTTTTTTCTTTGAATGGAGAAAACCTTTTGTAATCATCTTTGCATCCCTTTGCAGTGTTGTTTAGATTGAAAATTGAAAATCCCATTTTATTAGTACCAGTCACCGAACAAACTCCTCTGAGAATAGAGAGGTAGAGAAATGGACAAAACAGAGAGCAAGAGTAGAAGAGCATGCATGTGTTCCATCATGATATAATTATCATCAGTGCAAATTAACAGCAGTTTTGATGAGAAACCACCAATTTGTTCCCTAAGCCATATAGTGAGTGAAAATCTTGTGAGTGTTGTTGATGCACAGTATCGGCCTTATTTTTAATGTAAGAGCGGGTGCTGCAATTTGTAAATTTAATGTGTCTGTCTTCCGGTGTCATTCGGTGTCAAGTTATTTTTAGCTGTACAAAACAGCTTGTTATGCTGCATGATACTGAAAGCTATTTCTTAACATAATGTCTTAATGTATCGTCTTAATTATAAACAGACTGGTTTGTAGGGCAAACTGTTTTCCATATACTGCACACTGATATTCTTCTTGTTATTTCTCTATAGCGACTAATGATCTAATAATCGGAAGTCTCGTACATTCACAGAAAACGGTTTACTTCTGCTTTGAAAAATAAGGTGGATATGTAAGATATTTATAACTTTACATTTAAAAAAAGCAGACAAAGGATTCTTACATTTTTCTTGTATTACTTTTTATTTTGATGAGTTGTTCATACTTTATCTGTTAAATCTTGTTGTAAGATGGAGGAAGAAATACAGTAGGGAAACCCAATTGTTTTCAAACACTGTTTGCAAAATGAATAAATAGTTTTACACAAATCAAAATGGAACAGTCTAAATCTCAGTGGAGGATATTGCATGCTGTGATGGATTGTAAGAGTTTTGCCAAAGTTGTGCACAAAGTAAGTGTTTGCTTTTCTTTCTTTTTCTTTTTTTTTGCACTGCTTTAATGAGATGGCCAGTTCCTTTTGATGAAAACCAGTGCAAAGCAACATATTACCATTTTTTAAAGTTTCTTTTTGAGGGGTATTAAATTTTCAAATTTGTTGATAATATATATTGTTTTTTGCGAAAAAAAGCTCTTTTTGTGCCTTACCTGGTAAAAAAATCCTTTTCTACGTCACAACGGCAGGGTAATTCCACACTTTCTTGTGGTTCTTTTGGAGAATTGGCCTCTTCTGTGCCGTCTTCCCATACAGGTCACGAAAGGCAGGGCTCTTTAACTTTATTCTCAGCTATGGGACTCTGTAGCTCCTTCATGTCCTTTGGCCACTCTGTGGCTTCTTTCCAAACTCTTCTCCATGTTTGTGCAGAGAGTTTTGAAGGACAATAAAGGACATGTTTTTTTTAAGGCAGTTTTAACCCTCTGGTGTTGTTTTCTCAAATTGTGGACTTGATTTGAAAAAGCTAAATTGATCGTATAAAAAAATAGTCACACTTGTGTTGTTGAAATGACTGCCATAGGAAATGAATAGGAAATATGAAAAATATTTTAAAAGAGAGCAATATTTGGGGGGTACAATATACAATCAGCCATGATGCAGTAAAAAAAGCCCATCAATAAAGGAATGACTCTCTAAAATATAAAGAGTGCAAATTAGACACACTCCACTCCCCCCAAACATATATAAACTGGTGTGACTGTAACACAAAGCAAGTTTTTGCAATTGCATGAAATAAAATCAATAATTCAGCCACAATGCGTTAGAAAAATGGACAACAAGTAAGGGGTTACACTCTAAAACATATGAAACATCAAGAGTACAAAACAGAAACACCCACTCAAACAAACAAACACAGACACACACAACACACTATTATACACACACAAATGAACTGGTGTGACTGTAACAATATGGCAAAATTGAGCCAGAAGACTTAAATAAGAGGTTGAAATCAGATCAGACCAAGCTTGATTAAGCTCTTGATAAAGAATTAATTTTCGATTTGTTACATTTTTATTGAATTTTGATGTTATATGTAACAAAATGTATTTCTCTGTGTTCAGGTTTGACTTTAAAATTAATGGAAAAACTGACACTTCAAATCAACATTTCAAAAAAAAAATATATATATAACCTTGACAAAAAGAAGTCTTTGAGAATGTCTAAATAATATATATCCAAATCCACAACCTAATAAAAGTAAGTTTTTATGTCTAAAAACAACTATAGAATGTACAAGCCTCTTTATATAGAGCTATATTACATTAAATATTTTTTTCTTTTTTACTCCCTCCAGATGACACGAATCTGTCTTCAATAATTGGATTTTAAAGGCCTTGTCTCTATTTTAATGTGAAATACAGCTTTAATTGAAAAATGATTTAAAAAATAGAATTTTAGAATGTTTTTGTATTATTTTCAATGGGTAAACATTTATCATAATTATTGCATAAATATTAATTAGTAAGATAATATTATGTCAAAATACAAAATAAAAAGAAATAATATTATCGGAAAAAATATATGTTGATTTGACTTAAAACAAAAAAAATTTTAATTTCAGGTGTTCAGTCAACACATGTGTGACTCCCAAATGAGCAATACCAGAGGGGTTAAGGTGATTTGAAGTAGCTTACAATTCATTATAACTGAGCTAACAGTAGCCCCTGGCACATCCAAAACCTAGATTTGTTTTTTGTTTTTCAACTTCTTTGGTCTTAAAGAGATAGTTCACCCAAAAATAAGTTTTGTCATCATTTAGTCACCCTCGTTTTACTCAAAACCCCAACATTTCAGTCTGTTCATCACACAAAGCTATTGTAAAACTTTAGAATAATTGAACTCATATGGACTACATTTGATAATCCTTTTGACCATTCACTTTCATTGTACAGAAATGAGAAGCCAGAACAGTCTTCAAAATATTGGTTGCACTTTATTTTACAGTACGTGCAGTTATGTGTACTTACAGTGTACTTACCTAAGAAAGTACTATAAGGTAACTACATGAATTAAGGTTATAGGTTTAGGGGTAGGATCAGGGTTAGTACTTAGATATTACCCAGTTATTGCAATTATTATAATAGTATATATGTGGTTCAGAGGACTGTAAAATAAAGTGCTACCAAAATATCTTCTTTTGTGTTTCACAGAAAAAAAGTCACACAGGTGTGCCAAACCAGAATTTAATTTTCACAGCCATCCTTCAGAACCAGTATGATTGTTCATTTTAATCCAGAACATGTATTAAGTATTTTAATGAACATAAGCACAAGTATATAATTTCATTTTGTTTTTGTTTATTTTATTTGTTTTAGAAACAGTGAGAGTTGTATTTAAATGTCACATTTAGTGTGATAAAGGGCTTGAATACTTTATTCAAACACTCGCCACAGTGGGATCTGCGGTTGACAACAAAGGAAAATTAGCCCTAACTGACATCAGTCCCACAAGTGTTTGTTTGGACGTGCTTACTCGTGTTTACACATCTTCTCAATCAATAGGTTAATTGCAGCTTTGTCAGTGTGTGCGAGTATGTGATAAGTTGTATGTTCAGCAATTGACAAGCTGTGGGATTTTTTATTGATTGCCTTCAACAATGAACAAGACAAGAGAGAGAGACTGTGGGTGGTATTGATTGATTGACCCCAAATTAGCCCCTTCTTTCATTCTCCTCCCTCAGTCAAAGTACAGAGTCATTCAGGACAGACTCCATCAAAACACTGACAAAAATTAAGTAGAGTTTTTGTCTAGAATGGTAAAAACTCATAAGCATTTTGCAAAGAAATCACTGAAATAGCATATAAAACATGTTGCGCTGAGTCTATAACTGCAAACCATAGATTGTTTGTTATTTAATTGAATAATAGGGGTGAATTCAGGTTGATTGGGATACTTTTTGCCATTGAGATGACTGGGAAAAGTATCCCTATTATTCAATTAAATAACAAACAAACAAATGGTTTGCAGTTATAGTCATTGACTCAGTGCAACATGTTTTATATGATATTTCAGTGATTTCTTTGCAAAATGCTTATGACATTTTGCCATTCTAGACAAAAACTCTACTTAATTAGTTTTTTCAGTCTTTTGATGGAGTTTGTCCTGAATGACTTGTGCTCTCTTTCGCTATCCACTCGTGCTCTCTCTCTGAAAGCCCCCTCGTGCCTCTCGTTAAACATTTTTTTTCACCTCTTAATTGTTTTGACGGAAGCAACTGTCATCCTCATTAGAGCTCATTGATTTCCTGGTTGTCCTGGCATTGATTTTTGTAACTTCCCATTGATCTCGGGCTTAAATCTCTCTGCCGTTCTCTCTCTCGCTTCCTTTATATGGACTGTTTATCCACACACAACAGAGTCTACGGCACTGAAATGGAAGTGATGAGTCAATAGAGGGGTGGACAGATAAATAGATAAACAGAGAATTTATAGAATAATGAACATCTGCCAGTTCACAAGATCCCAGAGAAGGAATGAGAAATAGTCAGCGAGATGGAAAGGAAGGTGATGGGATATCTATATAAAGAAAAAGAACTTGCTTTTTCTCTTTATTTTCTGAGTGATTGGACACAGCTGAGGGTGACCACTGATGAAAAGGCTGAGAGACCTTTCCTGACCAAATGTGAGTGTGTGGCCTGTGTCTCCTCTGAAATAGTGTGTATTCATGGGGAATAGAACTGATCTTGTCCATTTGCTGTGATGTGCTCAGTCACAGCGGAGTGAGAGAACCCCACATTTCTTTTTTCCCCCCTTCATCAGGATTTTCATCTAGTTTGGAATGAGAATGTTTTTGGGGGGTTCAATGTAATTGATTCCTACTTTTTTTTTTTTTTCACACATAAGCAGTACAATGTGCTATCCTCGATTGCTTGGATTGTCATGTGTCACTCCTCTCTGTTTCCGGGTTTCTTTTTTCATTGTCTTCATATGTAGTCTGATTTCTGTGCCAAATTCAGATGCCCTTTACATACAGTCTCTCTCTGTGGTCTGTTTGAATGTCCTCATAATCAATTATGCTTCAGTCCCCACAATCCTCTGCTCTTCGCTGTGACCCTGAATAACAGTCTCATTCTTTGTTACCATTGAATGTGTCTCTTATTTATGTATGTGGTTCAATAACACGATGGTCCTATTCATATCTGTTTAAATTAATACATTAAAAGTGCAATTCATATATCACCAAAATACCTTTTAAAAGGGTAAGATGCTTTTTTAAAAAGTAAATAATTTTGTTTATTTTGCTTGAAAAAAAAACATTATTTTTCATATATTGTATATTATTGCAGTTCCTCTATTCCTATTCTGTCTGAAATGTGCTGATTTCTACAAAGCCTCTCTTTCTGAAAAGCTCAGAGTGCTCTGATTGGCCAGCAGACCCAGTGCGTTGTGATTGGCCAAACATCTGTGTTGGAAATGTAAAGCCGCTTGCCATAATTGCGAAATCTGAGAGATTTCTGTCCCTCCATTGACAGTCTGCGCAACTACCACATTGATGTTTCAAAAAGTTCATAAAGAGATCGTAAAATTTTCTGATGAGACATGCTCGCTTTATAGATTGAACAGATTGAATTTATAGGCTTTTATTCACATTTAAACATTGATAAGCGAACAAAAACAGAAGCTTAACCTTAAAGCGAGAACAAACCTCTTTGGGTTTTGCGGAAGCTCATATGTGATGCGCAACACGAGAATGAACCTCATTTATTCTCGCACATCAAGCAAACATGCTTGAACTTCTGTTTACCACAACTGATGTGTGAGTTGGTGAATGTTTATATGTGATTAAAAGCCTAAATTCAATCTGTTCATCATATAAAGTGATTGTGTCTCCTCAGAAAATTCAAACTAAACCGCTCAATTGATATGGATTAGTTTTATGATCTCTTTATGAACTTTTTGAAGTGTCAAAGTGGTAGTTGCATGGACTGTCAATGGAGGGACAGAAATCTCTCAGATTTCATTAACAATATCTTCATTTGTGTTGCAAAGATGAACAAAAGTCTTAGGAACAACATGAGGGTGAGTAATTAATGACAGAATTTTCATTTTTGGGTGAACTAATGCGTTAATAATGTTGTCGGTTTACCGTATCAGTTTGAGCCTGTGTCAGATTCTGAAAATGCCTCAAAATAATTAAATTCTTGAAAAGTAATTTGGCATAATTTAAATGTTATTTTATAAATGTTATACTAAGAAATGTTCTTATTATTATTATTATTATTATTAATATATTTCTTTAATTATTAGGCCTATTTCTTTAATAAAATAATGTTTTTTATTTTTAATAACACAAACATTTGTCCATTTCTTTAATAAAATAATGTTTTTTATTTTTAATAACACAAACATTTGTCCTTCAAATCAGTCATATATTGTGACCAACATGCTGAAAAATCAAATGTCTTTAAATATATCAAGACAGTGTTCAGGTTATAAAATATCAAGTGGTGCAACTCTAAAATCATCATATTTATTAATCATAGTTCATGATAATTGTTCAAATATACTTTTTACCTTGAAAATATATTCAAAACCCTTTTTACTCGATAGCTACACAGCACAGCCTTTTAATTTCATAATTAACTTGAAAACTTTCTTGAAACATTTTTCAAAACCATTTAAAACTAACATAAATCCATCCAATTCTTAAGAACTTTGCATTGTTTTTTATAGATTTTAAAAAGATTTTCTAGTTTTCTTTCTCATGGCTTATGTCACTTCATGTTTTTGTTCATTTATGTATTTATTTCTCTTCTTTTCTGTTTGTTCCGTGGCTGGTTCTCCAGTGTGGCCAGATTCCCATTTGCTTCTGCTGACCAATGAGTTAGCAGCACCTGCTGTGTCCTAGAGAGAGAAAGAGAGCGAGGGAGAGGGAGGAAGAGAGAAAGAGGAAATCGATAGGAGAAGTGATGAGGAAGGGAGGTGTAGATTAACGTCTGGAGGCCTTGGGTCTGGGGGGGTTCGCGGGGGGCTGCCTTAGGACTTAGCCATGAGGCTGTAGCTCTCCTCTGTAAATCTCTCTGTACGCCACAGGAGCTAAAGCACCCCTAAATTATATATCCGCTGAAAAACATAAAAGTGATGCAGTCAAAAGTAAAAAGAAATGAGGAAATCAAATTTAGTGCCTCAGTCCTGATCAATGTACCAACAATTCCTTCAAGCGGCTGTTGCAAAATGCTCTAAAATGATCTGTTCTTGTATTGCAACCACACCAAGAATCGCAGGTTGTCGAAGGAGTATATTGCGGCACGTTCACTTTGCACATGAGCACTGCTGAGGATAATAAATATATCTAATAAATATCATTATTTTTGGACCAATCTCCCACAATAAAGGAGGAGCAGTGAGGGATGGCACTGGGGACTAGCTGGGATATTGGCAATATATCAGCATTGATTATTGAGAGTACTGACAGAGACAGAGAAGGAGAAAAGGGGAGAGGGAGTTCATAAAAACTAATAAAAGAGACAACGAGTGAGGAAGGAACTGGGGCTTTAGATGGATCTGCCTTTCTGCTGTAAAATAAAAGCAAAATGTGTGCGTGTGTGGAGATGACTGTCCGTCTGTTCAAGTGTACAAGGCATAAATGTGTATGTTCACTCACACAAACACTAAAATTGGTGCAAGAAATGTGATAATTATATAATCCTCCATATTTTTGGCAATAGGTGTCGCAGAGAATCTTTAAGACGTTAACTCTTTCTGAGCTCTTTGAATGTGTCTGTGCATGATGGAAAGAAAGAGCGAGGGAGATGATGTAGCAGTGAGATATTATTGATTAGACTTCCATATTGTTGATAAAAGAGAATCTAATCTGACTTGCTTATCTGTCAATGTGGCATCATTGTTTAGCAACAACCACCCCAAACCCGCAAGCACACATATAAAACTGCTCATTCATACATACATTCTGCCAGCCTGCTCTTTTCCTCCATTATATTAATCATACTTTCCACTCTGCTATATGTCTCTGTCTGGATAATGTGTGTTATAGCCTAAGAGAATTTATTATTTCCTGTGCACATAAGCATGGAATATTTCTGCAGTTGTCAAGATGTGACAGTTTAATCATCAATAACAAACGCAGCATCATTAATCATGCATGCGTTTCATTCCACGCTCGTGTGGAGTCATTTGAAGATCTCTGTGCTAAAGCTGTCACCGCTCTCTAAGACTGGCAATTGCTATCGGCAAACTGTGTTTTAAGGATTCTTGTTATCTCATCTAAATAATTAATTCCTGTTGATGCAATAAGCAAAATGACAGGCAGCCGCTTTGTCAATTTTCACTGCACTGGGTGGAAAATTCACAAGCTACCATGTTTGGTGTCAGTATTCAATGAATGAAGAGTTTTTCTTCATTGGGGTTTTGATGAACTCACATTTGTTCAAGGATTTGTTATGGGTATGCATATGATCAATGGATAACATGAAGTCATGGTAAGTTGTATGTGTGTTATATACACTTAAAAATAAAGGTTCTAAGTTTTCACAGCAACAACATAGAAGAATGATTTTTGTGCCATTGAAGAACCTTTTAGAGAACAATTGTTTTCTTAGTGTGAAGAACATTTTAATATTCTAAAGAACCTTTTTCCACTATAAATAACCTTTTGGGAAGGTTTCCATGGACTTTAAAGGTTCTTCCTGGAACCGGATGCCAAAAAAAAAAAAATTTACTTTATCTTCTCTTTATTTATTTATTTAAAACTTTATTTTTAGGAGTGTGTTAAAGGGATAGTTCACCAAAAAAAATAAACTTTTACTCACCCTCATATAATTTCAAACCTGTTTTACCTTTTTTTCCGTGGAACACTAAAGATATTTTTTTTTTAAATGTATTAGTGATTTTGGAACAACATGAGAGTGAGTAAAAGATGACATAATTTTCCTTTTTGGGTGAACAGAGAAAATAGTATTGACATTTTGAAAGCATATCACATTCACACTTTGGTTTTCGATGATTAATTTATGTAAATTCACTGTTGTATGTGAACATATTTAAAGGGTTAGTTCACCCAAAAATGAAATTTCTGTCATTAATTACTCACCCTCATGTCGTTCCAAACCTGTAAGACCTTCGTTCATCATCGGAACACAAATTAAGATATTTTTGATGAAATCTGAGAGGTATATGACTCCTCCATTGACAGTAATTTAACCGGCACTTTCAAGGTCCAGAAAGATACTAAAGACATTGTTAAAAACTGGACGTGACTGCAGTGGTTCAATTTATTTTATGAAGTGACGAGAATACTTTTTGTGCACAAAAAAAAAAAAACAAAA
Organism: Anabarilius grahami; assembly: GCA_003731715.1. NCBI lineage: Eukaryota > Metazoa > Chordata > Actinopteri > Cypriniformes > Xenocyprididae > Anabarilius > Anabarilius grahami. The sequence goes on from RJVU01032893.1 coordinate 994,360, forward strand.
ATAACGACTTTATTCAACAATATCTTCTGAGTCATTCTCAAGTGCTCCCAGGTTCTTCATCAGAACGCCAACTCATTATTGGCCGGCTCCTGTGTCACGTGATCAGCTTTGGTCATTACTGGCCATTACGGCATTTGGACGTAAACACGGAAGCCTTCACTGTGCTTACTGCGGCAGCTGCGTAAGGATGACAGGGAAGAGAAGAGATTGTTGAATGAAGTCGTTATTTTTGTTTTGTTTTTGCGCACAAAAAGTATTCTTGTTGCTTCTTAAAATTAAGATTGAACCACTGTAGTCACATGGACTATTTTAACAATGTCTTTAATACCTTTCTGGGCCTTGAAAGTGTCGGTTAAATTACTGTCAATGGAGGAGTCATATACCTCTCGGATTTTATCAAAATATCTTAATTTGTGTTCCGAAGATGACTGAAGGACTGCGAGTAATTAATAACAGAATTTTCATTTTTGGGTGAAAAATTCTTTCCTATTACTCTAGGTAGCCACATAAACAATGGCTAGGTATATTTGGAAGAGGAAAGCACAGCTAGGAAGTATTAGCTCCCTATCCTTCCAACACCATCTTATTTTCCTCTCCCTCAATTTCGCACTCTCTCTTTCCCTCCAGTCCCTCTCTCCTTCACTTAGATGCGCACAACCACACTATATTCTACAAGAAATAATTGCTTTTGTCTGAAAGGAGTACTGGAGGGAGGGGCCCGAGTGCCCCGTTACCTCAGCGCATCAAGGGGGTATGCGAGGGACAACCGGTCACTCCTTTTCATCTTTTTCACTTGACCTGCGTATGTCATCTGTCAATAGCGAGATGCAAGAGATGGACAGGGACAATGAAACACATCCTTCTATTGAACAAAATAAGGATTGAAAACAGATTGTTGTAGACGTAGAGACCCCCCCAAAAATGAACACAACATGGTCTTCAACAAGAGAAATGATTTTATCACTTTTATTAGTAATGTAAAACAACACAATGTCTACATCATTATTTGTGACTGCATAAAAGTAGATTCCAAATTGCATAATTTGTGTTTTGGTTTGCATCTCGGTCACTGCCAAGACTTCTGAGCCTGAGTTTTGCTGCCTAGTGGAATCGATTTACTCCTATCGATTGGAGTGTTTAGCGTATAGATTTTTCTATTTAAAAATCTATATTGACAATAATCTTGTGTGTAAGTGCGCCGCAGCATGGTTTGTAATTGACAGGGCGTGATGAATTGGCGGTAGGAGAGAGAAGCAGCGGCGCTCGCTGATTAAGGCCCCCGGGAGGTTTGCTGGCAAGCCGAGATTTCCTAGCACAGAGTTTCCCAACCCGGGTCCTGGAGGCCTCCCCAACAGAACACATTTTGGATGTCTCCCTCATCTGACACACCAATTTCAGGACTTTCAGTATTATAATGGTGAGCTGATGAGTATAATCAGGAATGTGTGCTGTTGGGGTGCTCCAGTGTCCAGAACACCAGCTCTGCTTCTGCTGTTGTTCTGTACATCATATTGGTAAACAGTGTTTATTGGCGGAAAAAAAATTCTGTGGGAATTTAAGGGAAATTAAGGGAATCTCAGGTGTGTCTGAAAACAAATACTGCGATTCTGCGTACAGCATATTCTGAAAATAATCCGAATTTGGTCGATTTCCAGTTATGTCAGTAATAAGCCAATAAGTAATAAGCCAATATTACAGTTTCTAGAAATCTGAACAGAACAGCTTGCATATGGCTTTGTTAATCAGACTGTGAACACCTTTTTTGGAATATTAACTGAACTTTCATTTAATTGACCCTTCACAAAGACCCGCCCCCCCTTAGTTACTGTTGCCTTGTCCGACAAGCCATGGCGCTGTCTCGCCACACAGAGTGAGAAATACATCGCGGAGCAAAGAGGACACTGACAACACGTCGACAGACAAGACAGAGCAGGTTACTTATGATATTAAACAAAGTCCCAGCTTTCAAATTGTGTAATTTTTTAAGAAATTCAAACAAAAAAAACAGTTTTGTGGCTCTTTAATGTGTCGTGACAGATCGCTGTAGCGCCTCAGCTCAAGCGCCTCGTGAACCGATCATCTCTTCCTACTAGTTAATTTATAGCATCAAATAAACATGAATGAACATGAGAAGGAATGTTGTTTCAAACGCGGAAAGACGTCAGTACACACCATTTTTCAAGTTCAAGTCCACCGAGGTTAATCTTCTAACTCCTGACTGCTTTGTCGGACAAAATGGCGGATTCGCCGTTATGATTGGTTAGATTGCTTGTCAATCAAACTCTCAGCGAAAGGTCAATTGTAGGCCTGCATGTTCAAACAAAGGTCATTATAGGTAATAGGGGTGAATTCAGGTTGATTGGGGCACGTTTTGCCATTGAGATGATTGGGAAAAAGTATCCCTTATTCACATTGAAGAAAATAGTACTATCATTATACAACAATTTAAAAAAAACAAACCATGACCCATATTTTTGCCATTTATTGTGCTCTTGTTTGAATGAATGACAATTAATGAGTTAGATAGTTCACCCAAAAACTCAACTACTGATGTAGTTCCAAACCTGTATGATTTTCTTATACTGTGGAGCACAAAAGAAGATAATGAAAAAAAAGAAAAAGAAAAGAAAAATGTCTTTTGTCTATAGAATGAAAGTTAATGGGCTCCAGTGTTGTTTCAACCCCTAACTTTCTTCAATATATCTTCTTTTATGTATTGCAGAACAAAGAAATGCATACATGTTTGATGACATGAAAATGATTATGACAAAAATGGGTGAACTCGTTTTGGTCATTGTCCAGAATGACTAAAATACATGGAATGAATAAGTATTTCCAAAAGAGAGTTCAAGACAAGTGTTTGTTTATGCAAAATATTAACCAGCATATGGAACTTAATCTGAAAATGGTGTACATGTAAACGTGGTCACTGATGGGAGTGCCTTTCTGTTTTGTATTAATATGTTAACACTGTTTTTGCTATATTATTGAGCGTCGTGCTGTTTTAATTTACATTAGGTGAATTAGGATTATTGGAGAGAGATGTTTGTATCTCGTATCAGTCAATGTGTGATTTTACCTTTCACCGAGGCAAGCACAGGGGTACGGAACCGTTAGGGTGAGAGAGAGAGAGAGAGAGAGAGAGTGGGGGTGGGGTGGTGGTGATGTGAGAGTTGTAACGGCTCCGCTCGCGCTTCAATGTTGCGGGCAGCGTGGAATCAGAGCGCGCGAGCGTATGGGAGGAGAGCGTGCACGAATAAGCTATTGGGGTTCCCAAATAACGGGAACAGGCAAGACAGACCAAAACACGCAGGCGGATGGACGGAAATATAGGCAAGTGTTCTTAAAAAACCAGCGACATAACGAGATCTTTTCCCCTGATGTTTTCGTGCTTTATTTATTTGTTTGCCTTATTTAGTCATGTATCGATTGATTGCGTTTTAATTACTGGCGTGTGACAAGGTGCGTGGGAGGAGGGGCGAATCCGGCGAACACGTTGAGTTGCCTTATTTTTCTATAGATTATTAATTTAAACGAGCAAAATAAGCAGACGATTTTAACCACGTTTAGTGACTTTGTGTAAATGAACGTGTAGCCTGTAGCTGCTAAAACAAGGAAGAGAGCTATAGAAGAGCTAGACCAAATAAATTCACCAAAAAATGCACCACATATCTAAGTAATAACAACATCCGCTGTCTTTTGTACGCTATACAGTCAGGGTGTGGAATCTTTTTTTCTTTATTAGAACAAATGCAGAAACGTCAGTTTATTTTACAAGCAGATAACCAAAGTTAAAGCGACTGCAACCCAGGGGCGAAGCAGCAGGCCAGCTGAACATACAGTGGTCAGTGTCGACAAGGACAGAAACACTACAGTTCACAACGGGAGAATCGAAATATGCAGTTATAAACGTTCGCAAACATAGTAATTAGCCTATATGCCTTTGAGTGACAGATACATATATGTTCGGCAAGCAGTTCGAACAGTTATACCAAATACTGTAGCTTAATACCAAAACGAATAGACATACGTGAAGTGATAGTGAAATAACCCACGTTTGTCTTGTTTCAATCCGTCTATCCGCCTGTGTGCGCGCGCTGGGAAAATACAGTCGGGCTGCGCGCGTCTGCGTATCTATGCATGTAGATCAAAAGTAAACAGCAAGCGAAAAAGGAAAGTATAAACGCTATATTATGAATAAACAGTTTTATGTCAGAAACGCCTGGATCACAGAGGGAACCCAATGATTTAAGTGAGAAAAAGCCTTGCCACAACTGCTTAAATTGCAAAGAAATATCAAAAGCAAAAAGAACATCTGATAAGAACCGGACAAGAAGACGGATCATGTTTGTTCCTTTGCCGGTGCCGTTTGTCTTGCCGAGAACTGCCTCTGATCTCCACGCCTGGCGCCTCAAGTCCCCGCTGGCTCTCCGCTCTCACTCCGGTAAGGCTTTCTTCCAGAACAACCACCTTTTCTTCCCTCCAATACCGAATCCCGTGAAACCTCCCTTGTTCATCCCACTCAGTGGCATAATCCCCGTATTCACCGTGTGAATGAAACATCCTCATTTGCCGTTTTCTGTTTGTGTCGCGCGCTTGCCGCCCTTTCCCAAAATTTCTGTTTAGTCCAACCGACGCGAGTCAAGTTTGTCTACAGCAGAACTAGCACTGCACTGTCGCGCTTCAAAATGCAGCGCAGGTCGGGTTTGCTTTGCTAAGGTGTTTCCTGAATATATTCCTGTCTCGTTGGGCTTAGTTTCGTCTGGGCTCCGCATCCGTCCGTCTCCTTCTCTCGCCTCTGCCTCTGCCTCCGTCTCCCCCGAACTAAACTCGCGGTGAGCTGGGAATATTCATGCCAACTTATCGATCTCCGCAGGATCGATTCCGGGGCCGGCGGATCGAGGGGAGAGAGGAGAGAATCAGAGCAGCTACAGAGAACAGAGAAATGAGCATTTATGCTATTTAAACATCTCATGTTTGGCTTACAAATATAGGTGTATAGTGTGATGGTCAGGTAGACAGTTGCACGTGTGATCGGCTATAAGCGTTTTGAATAGATGATCACATAACGTACATCGTGTAGGCTATAACGTGATTTGCATCTCGTCTTTTGCAATTAGAAACGGGCGAAGGGCAAACGGACAACTTCGTCCGTTATTGTTTTCTTTGCGGGAACTTGCCGGTTGTTCGGTGGCCACATAAAGATGAAAACAGACAAGGAAGCGAGGATGGAGAAGGAGGGCGGGGGTGGAGTAGGAGGAGATGGGTGTAGTCTGAATTGAAGAGGCATAACTGCATAAGCAAGCTGCTGTTTACTAGGCATGTGACAGTCTGAGAATACAATGAAAATTATAATTTTATACAGAAATTATTTTCTGTATATTTTATGCAGTTAGTATTTTCTGTTATTTCTTACATGGGTTGTAAATGTGGAAATGTACATGTCATTTGGTGTGAAATGTTATGCTCCATCTATAAGTCTATTGTAAACTGCTAATTATTTTATAGTTATTCATGGAGTTCTAATGAGCTCATATTAACTGAAAGATTACATGGAATATTTGGAATAATAATATGACTTTTAAAAATATTTGTCTATTTTAAATGAAGGCAAATGGTTATTAAAAAAGTTAAAGAATGTAAGATACAATTTCTTATATTTATTTGAATTTCAATCCAAACCCCCCAAAAAAACTAATTGAAAAGTTATGCGTCTGCCCATATGCAAATATGATCTTTCTCCTTATCAAGCTGATGTTTAAAAGGTCTTCAAATGTTTCTTTCATCCATTTTTTCATTCAGAGTGAAAAGTGTTGTGCCTTATTTTTATTCAGACTTTTTTTGCAACCTCATTTTACCTGTATGTTGGATTGCATTGTTCTCTAGCTATATGATTTTATCATTTCATAATTTGTGTAACACAGAGTCTTACAGGTTTTCATAGGCTTTGGGACTGAAGAATGATACAGGATGGTTAAGGGGAAGGATAATGAGCCTCTTCCCCTCAGAGATTAACAGGGCCAAGGGAGAGGAGGAGGAGTTTCATGCCCCTTTCACTGAAAAATAGCGAGTGTCAAAAGAAGATAAAAAAAAGAAGGCAGAAAAAGAAAAAGCTGTGGACCACTAAAGGAAAGTAGGTGCAGATGACAGTGAAAAATGGGAACGAGTATGGAAAACCGAGTTTGAGAGGGAGAGGTGATCTTGAGCTCTAGACTCAGCTTATGGATGCAGTTGTCTAGCTCATTAGTTATGAATGATAAGCAAGGCTATAAACTTTGTTGTTTAGATATGCATACTTGACACTTATTTCACATAGAAGTGATTGGCATATGGATGGGAAAATATTTCATTAAAACTTTACAAATTCTAGTTTGCCTAAATATTTTGATTAATCATTAGACAAACCTTTGTTTATGTAATTTGTCCTACACAGTCAGCAAAATCTGAGAGCAGCAGTCCTCATTTCTTCATTTCATGCTGTCAAATACCATTACGACCAGCAGAAATATGCATATCTCATCAAAGCCTCTTAATCACCATTAGAGAGAGCAGAACCTATTTAACTATTATTCAGTTACTAATATATGCAGCTATTACACCCTGTTCCCATTAGATAGCGGATATAGACATGGACAGAGCCAGAGAGAGAGATAATCAAGACCTATTCTTGTAAGTGGTCTCGGGAATTATTGCCATTAACAGCTCCATTAAAGTTTTATGTGTGTTACAGTAACAGGCAGGTCCTGAAGGACGAGAGAATATTGACATGCAGAGAGAGAGAGAAAGAGTGAACAATTAAGCAACGTTCTGCTGTCTGTAGTACTGACATAAGAAAAAATGTTTTTTAGCTTATCGACAGAGAGAAATAACTACTATATACTCAACTAATTTAAAATTACTGTAAAGATAATTGTCTCATTGTCATAATAATTTGATGCAAATAAAATGCAATGACATGACAGTTGGCAAAAATGGAATCTATATTTTTTGTAGCTTTTTTTTTTTTTTTTTGGTAGCTAAATGTTGTGTTTGTGTGAGCGAATGTGAAGGAAAGTGTGTTTATAGATCAGGGCGAGTCCTGGTGTTAAGATGATTGCCAATGACAAAATGTCAGCTTGGGTTTGTTTGTAACATAATGGGGAATCAATAGATATAAGGAAGATGTCAATACAGAATGTTCTACTGCATTACACTCCCTCTCTCTCTCGCACATACATCTCTTGCTCTGATTGATATGCCATGTCGTCATGATGTTCATTTAGTGACAGTACTCCCACAGGTCTTTTAGTTACTGTTAGTTTCGGAAGAGGAGAAATGTGTTTGCATCTGTGTGGGTTGACCTTCTGTGGAGTATTAACACTGATGGCACCCTTTCCCTCATTAGCACTGCTGCTTTTCACTCTGTAAGAAATTCCCTGGAGTTCTTTCCTCCCAGTAACCATTACAAGCACACACACAAGTTTGTGCGATCGTGACTTCATACTGTAGAGTAACAGAAAGACATCTTGAGTTTCGTCTATAAACTGCTGATCAACATTTTACACTAAACTCTCCATCATATATTTAAAGCTTAAAGTGACTCACAAGTGCCTGCAAGACTGCACTGTACTGATATTCCTCAAACATTATGACTCTAAATATTAAACTTCAAATAATTCAGCCAAAATCACTAAATGTCCTTTCGTGCACTACACTCTCTGAAAAAAACGTACAAAAGCTGTCACTGGGACAGAACGCTTACAAAAGATTCTATCATGTACCATTTAGGAACTAATATGTTCACTTTAACTAGTAATATGTACCTTTGAGGTGCTAATATGCACCCTTTAGGGGTAAATAAGGTACAAATGTATATTTAAAAAAATTGGTTCCACCTCAGTGACAGCTTTTGTAAATTTTTTAGAGAGCATATTGTGAACTTAGAAATTAAGATGAGGAAATTTACATGCACAGTCTTATACCGATTGTACTTAATAAGAAGCAGTGATGGGTGTAATGCATCACTAAGTATTAATTGCTGTAATTTAATTACTTTTCCCTTGAAAAGTAAAGTTAGGGATTACTTTTATTTTTCTGTCATTTAAAGAGTTAGCTCACCCAAAAATGAAAATGCAGTCATGAATTACTCACCCTCATGTCGTTCCACACCCGTAAGACCTTCATTCATCTTCAGAACACAAATTAAGATATTTTTGATAAAATCCGATGTCTCAGTGAGGCCTCTATTGCCAGCAAGATAATTAACACTTTCAATGCCCAGAAAGGTACTAAAAACATATTTAAAACAGTTCATGTGACTACAGTGGTTCAACCTTAATATTATAAAGAATACTTTTTGTGCGCCAAAAAAACTAAATAACGACTTTTCAACAGTATCTAGTGATGGCCAATTACAAAACACAGCTTCATTAAGCTTTACGAATCTTTTGTTTCGAATCAGTGGTTCGGAGCACCAAAATCATGTGATTTCAGCAAACGAGGCTTCGTTACTTCTAAGTGTTTCAAAATTTCAGTAGTTCACGTGACTTTGGCAGTTTGATACGCGATCCGAACCACTGATTCGAAACAAAAGATTCGTAAAGCTTTGAAGCAGAAAGCTTTTTGAAATTGGCCGTCACTAGATATTGTTGAAACGTCGGTATTTTTAATTGTTTTTGGCGCACAAAAAGTATTCTAGTCACTTTATAATAATAAGGTTGAACCACTGTAATCACATGAACTGTTTTAAATACGTCTTTAGTACCTTTATGGGTGTTGTATCAAAAATATCTTAATTTGTGTTCTGAAGAGGAACGAAGGTCTTATGGGTGTGGAACGACATGATGGTGAGTAATAAATGACTTAATTTTCATTTTTGAGTGAACTAACTAACTAAATCCATCCAGAATGGATTTAACATCAAAATGTAATGTCTATTGATTAAATGTATGTTTTTAATGTGAACTTCTCTGTTTAAATACTTTGGTCAGTTCAAAAATAATTAATGCAATTTTATATTATTTATTTTGAAGAATTAAAAGAGCAGTTTCATGTCTGTCATTGTATTGTTCAACTGGTCGAAGTTGATATTAGAAAGTAATTGGTAATAAGTAATGCAATACTTTTTAGAGAGAGTAATTAATACAGTAATCTAATAACACTGTTCAAGATGTAATTAGTAGCTAGTAATTAATTTTTTTTTTAGAGTAACTTATCAATCACTGATAAGAAGCTGTAATCATGTAGCCTAAACATTGTGTTCTTTTGTCACTTCATATACATAAACAATTTATGTCATCAAGACTGAAGAAAAAAATAATTTTAAATTAATGTAAACTTTGTTTTCTTGTTATCAAGTTATAATGAACTGTTTCATGATTACATTTTGTTGTGCATGAAAAGTACTCATTGGTAGAATGACATTCAAAATGTAACTGAACCTGAAGATGTTGTAATTGTGCATTCTGGACTGTGATTGGTCTTTTTTTAAGTTGAACAACTTTTAACTTTATCACCATGTATTTAGAATGCTGCATCACATATGGGACACTGCAAAAGATGTGAAACTCGAGAACAACGGTTTACATTGAAAAACAGTGGACTGCAGAAACATGTACTGTGGGAATGGCCTCTTACACCATTGTTCCCCTACCCTTTTCCAGGAAGCACACCAACAGTACACATTTTGGATGTTCCCCTTATTTGACCCATCCATATCTAGTCTTGGAGTCTCTACTAATTAGTTTAATCTGGTGAGAGTTGGAAAATGTGTACTGTTGGCTTGCCTTCAGAAAAAGTGTTGAGAGACACTGCCTTACACTGCACAGTGATTGTGTTGATTCTTGCGTGCGGTAGACTAAAAACAAGCCGCTGTGGTGCAGCATTACGTTTAGACTGTTCCAACCTCACCTAATATTTTAACATTATTATTTAGCTTTTTATTAATAATCTCTCTTTCTGCCTCCTCCTCTCTCTTTCTCATACAAAAACACACTCTAGAGGTGTTGGTGGCTACATGATGGCGCAAAAGTAGGAGAAGTGTTCAGACAGGCCCTTAATCAACACATCTGTGAGAGACAGCACCTGGTCAATACACCCCCTACCAGTACAGCAGCACTCACACAGATTCTCCACTGCTGTGTTAATTTAGTGTGATTATCTGGCTGCACATGTGTATTTGTGTGTGTATGTGCACATGTGTTGGAGAGGGTGAGAGAGTGACATTGTTATATTTGCCTCAGACACAGAAATGTTTTGTGTGCATACATGGACAGAGGGATCGAGACTGAAAGATGAGCATAAATACACATGAATGAATGCATTGATATTTGACATGGCAGGTACATAGTGGCTTTACTGACAAACTGATGTACTGAGAAGTATTCAGATTGCCGTGTGGGATAATCAGATGGATGGATTGACAGAGCAATATACTACATTTTAAATCCGGCTCCTCCCTTTGATGCTATTAGGTGAAAAATTGGCTTAAACCAGTGTAATTTGTCCCTTTAGCAGCTGCTGTGTGCGTGCGCGCGCGCGTGTGTGTGTGTGTGTGTAATAGCACACATTTTGATAATAGAGAATGTGAAATAAAAGCTTGCTCTTTGATTATGTCCTTCACTCCTCATGAACAAGCTCAAGACCTAAATCTGTTCTCTTCCTCCATTTCATTTAAGATTTATAGCGATCAAGGTCTCCTGTTCACATAGAGGGCTTAGTAAATGTCTTTCAGGGCTTTTTTCTTTCTCCTTTTTTTTTTACCCATTTCATGGTCATACTCATATGGTTGTCTGGTGTCATGTTTTGATTATTAATAATGGCAATTATTAGTATTATTAATAACCTATTGTTAATTCATATTATTAATAAATTCGTTTATTAATATTTTATGATAATTCTAAAATTCAAACATAATTGTAATCTAAATTATATGATAGATAGAGTTTGATTTAGATTACATTAGTGGCCCACTGTTACAGTGTAAGTATTATTTATAATAACATATGCATGTATTGTTTGGGATATTTCTCCCTGGATGCTTTTGATGAAACAACAGTAAATAAACTGTTAGAAAGGGGACAGGATGACTCTTCCTTCTTTATACTGTTCCTTCCTCCTTTCATGCCCTTTAGTTTTGTTAAACTAACAGTTTTTTTCTTCTGGATCCTGAAGTTCCTGTTTCCCTGAGTACATAATTTACTGTTAAAGGGATAGTTCACACAAAAATGAAAATTCTGTCATCATTTACTCACCCTCATGTCATCCCAAACCTGTATCCATTTCTTTGTTCTGTGGAACACAAAAGAAGATATTTTGAAGAATGTTGGTTGGTAACCAAATCGTTTTGCTGCCCATTGACTTCCATTGAATGGCCAAAAAAACAACAAAAAAAACTAAACACTGAGATTTTGTGTTCTCAAAATATCTACTTTTAATGTCCCACAAAAGAAAGAAAGTCATGCAGTTTAGGAACAACATAAGGGTGTTTTCATTTTGGGGTGAACTATCCTTTAATCCTCACAAAACAGCACAAGCTGCAGTAAAATTAGGTAACAAATACCGTTTTACCACAAAAAGGGCACTTGCAACCACACAGTATTTTTAACTGACAACACAATCCGAAACCACCAGCCACCTACCCGTACAAATCTTGTAATTGGCCACATGCTGCCTTGAGTGACAAGTATGATCATCAATCAAATTAAGATGGAGAGAGGGGAGGGATGGAGCCCGACTCCCCAGACAGGCTCCTGTTAACAGGGTTTCCTTCAATCCGGGTTTATCGATCAATACGTGGCTTGCCAATTTGTACTCTGCACCTGAGTACATAAAATGTCTATTGCATCAGATTACTTTAAGTTTATATCCATTATGCAGCATGTTCTCATCACTTCTTTAAGAGCAAATTGTTTCCCAAAACAGCACCAAAATACATGTTTTGACTAAATTTGACAGCCTTACTCGTACATGCTTTGGTGGGATAATTGTATTTCCCGAAACTGCACTGTGAGTTTATTACCATCAATGCATACAAGCTTGATTGGTGTCCAGCATCTGATGATGCAGATGGACATTAAACCAGGAATGCTTTAGGGATCACGGCTGAATGACCACATTTTCTGTGGAACGTATCTTAGGAGACGTACAATGAGGTAGCTTAGGCAACATAGCAGAAATGATTAAAATCGTAAAAATATGTTAAACTGCAGATTGTATGAGGAACTATTTTATGGTTCTCCGAAATACTAAATTCTGATGTTGATCGCGACATTCATTGGTCTGATATTTCCTAATGTTCACCATCATCAATGTAAACTAAAACCGGTGCTACTTTCATTTCTCTCGTATCACATCTCGTATTCACAATCTCTCATTACATAAAAATGCAGCTGCTGTCGTCCTGCGTCTCAGTTATCGACTGTGGTGAAAATAACCTCAGATGACTTCAAGTGATAGTTCACCCAAAAAAGAAAGTTTACTTGCCCTCATGTCATTCCAAACCTGTATAACTTTCTTTCCTCTGTGGAACATAAAAGAAGATATTTTGAGAAATGTCTGTGGGTTTTTTTGTCTATAAAATGGAAATCAATAGCAACCAAAACTGTTTGATTACCAACATTGTTACGCAGAAGAAAGTTCTACAGGTTTGGAATGACATGAACTTATCCTTTAAATATTAATATTAATGTTTTAGAGAAAGCTTCAAGATACTATGCAGGTAATATTGAAAAATCATTTCAACTCAATTTAAAATTCCATATCTACATATTTATTTATTTGTTTATTTTAGATAAATACATATTTTTATTTTATTGCTGATTGTCTCCCTGTGTTGTGGCCCTTATTTTGCGATAATAACCGTATGTCTGTTCATTATCCTTTTACTTATACATCCATTTCAGACAATAATGTGATTTCTAAATTGTGTTCCTCACGAATGCAGTCTGCCCTGTTTGTCTGTTCTCTCTTTATTGTTTGCGGTGTGGGATGTTTAATGGGGTTTTCTTTATAAAGGCTTATCTTCTACCCTCTGTCCTTCTCTCCGTATCTCTTGCTCTCTCTCCTCTAGTCTTGGTGTGGCATGATGGAGGGATTTTTAAGGAGATTTTTTTCCGTGTTCATTGGACGTTGATGAGCTCCTCTGTCTGTCGCTGCTGGCCTGTCATAGCCTCAACACTGCTTATAGCAAAATCAATCGGTCTCAGTCACAGAGGGTGAAAGAGACGAGAGCGTTAGCTAGCGCTCCGTACACACACACACACATTCATGTACCCAAAGTTTATAGCCAACAAACACACACTTGGTTCAACTCCTGCCCTCCCTCACATCTTAAAGAGAAGAAGATGGGATGAAGGGATGGAGGGAAAATGCATGAAAGGAAAGGATGACAGAGGAAGAGAGGGAGCTAGAACGAGGGAGAGATAGTAGCATTAAAATTCATGGCTTTTTTTACTCTCTGTGCTGAAAAATCAATAGTGTTTACTATGAATGAGAGGAGCGCTGGACAGGAGAGCTGGGGGCAGATAGACAGGGGGAGAGAGGGAATGGGGAGCGGGGGGGTTGACTTCATTACTGGAGGCAGAGGCACGAGAGGTCAAGGTTAAAGACTCAACCTAGCGGGTAGAAGGTGGGGGTAGTCTACCATTTACCCACAATGCTGCAATAGTATTGTGGAGTCAGATACAACAGCCCTATCAGTATAAATGAGAACATGTCCGTTTGGGATCCCTGCTTTCTCTATCTCATGCGCCCACCGCATACACTCGTATTCGCGTGGATAAGCATCTGTAAATTCACATTTGGATGGTCCTGGAACTAGTTGGATGTTTTGTACCCAGCTGTGTTGCAGCTGATAGCGGCATCTGCCACTTTTGTAACTTTTAACGAACCTTAACACCTCATGCGATGCGAAACACTCCGAAAGTTAAGGGGAAAAGTCACAAACCCTCTATTAAAGAGCCTGGAAAAGGCTGACTCTTCATCAGCCTCTAGTTTGGAATATATTTAGACCGTTAGACTGATTCAAATCTCTGGTGTGGGTTTGAATCCTGTTTGAATTTCAGTTTAATGGAATATTTTGGGTTTAGTACAAGTTAAGATCAATCAACAGCACTTGATTACATCAAAAATGTATTTCCATTTAAAAAAAGCTAAAATCTGGGTTACAGTGAGGCACTTGCAATGAAAGTGAATAGGGCCAATCAGCAAATGTTAAAATACTCACTGTTTCAAAAGTACAGACACAAGACGAACAATATGCATGTTAACATGATTTTAGTGTGAAAAAAATCACTTGCTAACCTTTTAAAGTTATGTCCAATTTTACAACTTTGTTACTATGAAAACCCTGGGTATACTTCATTTTTTTATGCGTACGCTAGTGTACGCGCACAGTCGAACGCACAGCCTTGCAAAGCATACTTCATTTGACTCGTACGCATACACAGGCGTTCAACGCATGCGCAGTTTTGAGCAATATCTTGCCACGAGTTACAACCCATGTAAACATCTTTGTATTCTTTCATGCTAGAGTTGTACAAATGAGGGCACTTTCTAACCTCTTAGCACAATCTCTCGTCTATGTAGGCCTCCATCGTCGCTGTAGCTTGCATGCGTTCCGTTCTGTTCTGTTAATGCAGTTTTTCTTTGACTACCTTGTGAATCGTCGCCCCCAGGGCACGGTTGCCACCTTGTGGTTAAACAAATTACTGCAAAAACAATTAAATGCATATGTGCGACCTGCGTGTACAAAGTACGTGCGGTTACAAAAATCCGCCAGTGCGCATACAGTGCGTACTCTTCTGATGACGAAATTCGCGTCACTCGCACTGTACGCTGACCCTCGCGTACACGTACAAAAGTGAACTATACTTTGGGCTTAACACCTAAAACCTTAAAGGGTTAGTTCACTGCAAAATGAAAATTCTGTCATTAATTACTCATCCTCATGTCATTGCGCAACACATGAGAATGAACCTCATTGGTTACACAGCACGTTTAAGCTTCTGGAAGAGGTTTGTTCTCGTGCGTCTTTCAAGTTCGATTGAGCATCTGTTTGTTTGCTGATCAAGGTTTATATGTGAGTAAAAGCCTAAATGAAATCTGTTCATCATAAAAAGTGATCAAGTCTCTTCAGAATATTTGGACTAAATCACTAAATTTATATGGATTAGTTTTTTTATCTCTTTATGAAGCGTCAAAGATCAAGTTGCAAAGGCTGTCTATGGAGGGACAGAAATCTCTCAGATTTCATCAAAAAGATCTTCATTTGTGTTCTGAAGATGAATGAAAGTCATACGGGTTTGGAAAGGCGATAAATGTTGAACTTTTTTTAAGTTAAGCGCCGTGTCGTGCACTTGTGCAAGCCCAACAGTTAAACACGTCAGTCTAGTATGTTTGCATAAAAAACAATGGAAAAGCAGCGCAGTGGATTGCAAAAATGCTTTCTGTGTGAATGGTCCCTTACTGTAGGTGTTTTTATAAATTATAACCTTCACATTTCTGCTTTTATATCCTCAAAAACTGGCCTACATTTACTTCCAGTGTCTCACTGTAACCTTGATCTTTGGGGACTAAACAAAATTATTTTTGTGATATCAACATTATGCTACAAATACTGTTGACTGGGCTTAACTTGTATTGAACCCAGAATAATACTTTTAAGTCTGAAATGAAGAAGGAGGGTTATTTTCTGAATTGGAGGTGAGATGGCTACTGGGGTTTGCTAGATCTAATGGCCTTGCAAATCTCCACCCCTTTATTTTCTCTTTTGGTGGAGAGTATGTGTTTTCATGGTGATGTATACAGTACTTAAGCAGTTTGATATTCAAGGAGGCTCATGAATGATGTAACAGGAGATGCTTGTCTTAGGCCCGGGTGGATGTGGCTGCAGGAGCATATGGAATATAAATGGAAATGTGAACTTTTACATCAGCATAAATTTACATTAAAGCCATATGATTGGAGGACATAGCACTGAATAATTTCCTATGATGGCTGGCAAATGAAATATTTTTCAGAGATATTAATCAGCTTTCACATTAGTTAGATAGTGTGTGAGTTTTACAGATACTGAGATTAATATAAAATGCATTAGAAGCCCAGTGGCTCATTTCTTTCATTCTTTTGAATTAGTAAACAGTAAGATGGATATGAAGAACAGGTGAACAGGCAAACAGGCCGTGACTTATATGCCACTGCTGCTGCCTTAAATACTGTAATGAAATCTCACATTCAGAATGTCATAATGTCTAATTTAGTTACCTTAACTTACTAGAACACATTATCTAATGAGCTGTATTTAATATGACTTGTAATGTTCATATATTGTGTGTTTCTGTCTCCTTTTATGTCTCATCTTCTCTTTCTCTCACTCTCTTTTGGTGCTTTCCTCCTTTTTTCCTTTGCACGGCAGCACAGGATGCTTTCTTATTCTCTTTTATTTCTTTTGCTCTTTTTCACCTTCTCTCTTTCTCTTTCTCTCTCTCCCTCCCTCTCTCTTAGTCGTCTGTTCCCTTAGCGACCGTTTCCAAGGCACCCACTTCCAATGGCTGGGGGAGGGGACCTGTGATGTCATGCATGCATAACTATACACCTGAATTATTTTTGTTTTTAATCTTTCTGCAGGACTCTCTTACTTTTCTTTTTCAAAGCTTTAGTAATTCACACTCTTCTATTGTTGAATTTATAGCCTCTATTTATAAATTCCTTGCACAAATTGCAAGATTATAATTGTTTGACTGGGTGTTTGTGTGTGCTATATACATGTAAATAAGTATTTACTCTGATACATTACAATGCATGCAGACTGTGTCCTTGCCGTATCCGTTGAGATCTGATTCATATTAAACAGGACTTTTATCAGTGCAGATGCTATAGTGTGTGTGTGTGTGTGTGTGTGTGTGTATGTGTGTGTGTGCTCCACTTAACCTTGCCTCATCTTAGGGTGTAAGGTTTGTCCCCATGATGCAATCTGATCTCATGTCTAAGTAACCTTTAAATTATTTAGGAAAAAAAAACTTTTCTTCAATTAGTATGAAAAGAGTTTGTTGTATTTTGTATAGACTAAATGTGAACACCTAATTCTGACAATCACAACAGCTGTAAGTGTCTGCATAAAGGGATCTTTCACCCAAAAATGAAAGTTCTGTCATCATTTGCTCACCCTCAAGTTATTTAAAACCTGTATGAACTTCTCTTGAACACAAAAGAAGAAATTTTGATGAATATTAACCAAACAGTTAATGGTCCCCATTGACTTAGTATGGGAAAAATTACTATGGAAGTCAATGGGGTCCATCAACTGTTTAGTTACCCATATTATTCAAAATATCTTCTTTTGTGTTCAACAGAAGAACGAAACTCATATGGGTTTGGAACTACTTGAGGGTGAGTAAATGGAAGAATTTGCATTTTTGGGTGAACTATCCCTTTAACTCGCTCCTGTGTTGATATCACTCCTCCATCCCACCTTCCATTTTTATTTTCCTTTAGTTCTATTTCTTTTAGTAATTATCTTTTAATGGGCACCCAACAATGCGTTTAAAAGTTTATTCATAAATAATAGTAGGCTAATAACAATAGTGATAGCTCAATAATGCAATTATAAAAGTAATGAAATATGATATGCTTATGCATATTATGTGTTTATTGTTGCATAATGATTATGAATTTATCATTGCATCAAACGTAGAAATTAAACGATTAAGAATTGTTTCTGCATATTGATTATCTGGCACTTAAACAATAATAATCTGTATCAATAGTTGTGAATTTCTTTTTTATCAGTAACAATGATTATAAAACAAACAGTTGTAAAAAAACAAAAAACAAAAAAAACATTAGTTACCTTAAAAAATCTGAATGTTGATTATTGCACTGCTTGTGTATTTTTTGTTTTTAAACATGTATTTTTCTAAAGCATTTACATGTTCATGTTTACTTTTTAATGGTCTTACCTGAAAATGCTCTCATTGTTTAAAACTTTGCTTTTAAAACTCCAGCTAAGGTGCACTAATACATGCTTTTTGGACAGTGTTACATTACTAAGCAACAAATGAGTCAGAGGATGTAATGAATGTTGTGTTGTTACTGGTGTTAGCTGATGAGGGTCACGGTTCCTAGGCAACGGCCAGCGCAGTCTGTAGATATGCATTCGACTCCTAATGGGAGCGGAAAAGGGGAGTGTGTGTGCGTTGGGGGTCAAGTTTGTCTGAAAGGGGATTAATATTTTGAGAAGGGGCAAGCAGTGGCTCTGTCTGCACTGCTTGTGTCTACACAGTTCCCTTGTTGTTAGTCCTCTTTGAAGCTTTTGTCCTGGTGTTTCACGCGTTTCCGAGGAAGAGAAGTGGTCTCGGCTACAAAGTACCCAACATATATTCAAACTCAACTCACACATTCCGTCTGTATAAGTAGAACTGACTTCACACAAGTTAATGATAATCCTTTTTTCTTTTTTTCTTTTTTTTTGAGTGCGCAACAGTGGTAGCACTGACACACTTTATTCATATAGGCAAAATAACACATGACCAAAGAAAAAAAAAATTATTCATTTTTAAAACAAGTTCATTTTGTAACTGTTAAATTTGTTAGGCCTAGTGGTAATAATGTATAAGTGCATATTAAATGTCAGGCTAATCAATATTGCATCTGAACTTGACAGACAAAAGACAGTATCATGTAGTTTAGATCTTTTTATTTCATTTTATTACCTACCTTGCTCTTGTTCTCATTTTCACACTTGATTTTGTCCCTATCTCGTTCCCACCCTATTGACCCTCTTTCCCCAAACAATTCCCTCTCTCTCTGTGTCTCTCTCCCTCTCTCTTTATTGATCGACACATAGTGAGCTCTGTTCTTCACTGTGCTGCCTCCCTTTAATCAATACAGATAATTGTCTGCTCTCTCTCTTTGCCAAATACTTGCTCTCTCTTTCTCTCTCTATCAATGAACCCCCTAACCACCCTAAGTCTGGGATTCCCCCTGTCTTAATGACCAAAGGTAACCTGTTCTCTCTCTCTTTCCATCGATTGGCGTGGGAGCGATTGACTCACATGTGTAAACATGGTGCACGATTGTGCTGCGTCGAAGTCTCTTCAACTATTCCCATGTGGTTATTTTAGAGACAGGCTTTTCAGTGTTTGTCATGCTAAAAACATGTAATCCGATTCATATTGGAAGGTCACACCGTACCAATACTCTATGACTAGAAAAGAAGAGATATTTAAAATACAAAAAGTTATTAAAGATATAAAAAGTTTTAAACTTCAGTAGTCACTCTGATCATGCTGTTGCAAATAAACATATTTAATATATCACTTTTTGTGGATAGAAATGGTGCACTCTAAAAAAATGCTGGGTTAAAAACAACCCAAGTTAACCCAAACAACCCACATTAAATATGTTTTGACCCAGCAGTTTTATTTAACTCAACTATTGTTTAAACTATATGGCTTAAAATGAACTCAAAATAGGTTGGAATTTAAAAATCAGACACATAATTAATAGAGGCAACAGTAATAATCAAATGGTAAACATTTATTAATAAGCAATATAATAAACGTTTATTATTTAATTATTACTTATTAAACTTATTATTAAATGTTTAATTTATTAAACATATTCATAAATGTTAATTCCTAGCTTATTTTAGGTTCATTTTACGTGAGCAATATAGTCATTTTTAAACAATAGTTGAGTTAAATAAAACTACCCAAGCATTTAACCCAACTGCTGGGCCAAAACAAACTAATCGCTGGGTTTGTCCATTTTTAACCCAACTTGGGTTATTTTTAAACCAGCATTTTTTAGAGTGTAATAGAGTGATGATATTGAGGAGACTGAGATCAGGACACGTTGCATGCCAGATTTGAATCTGCATTTCCCACATGATCACCAAGGCTCAAAGTCGAGGAGTCATTTTGATCATGCTGTTAAAAAATATATACAAAATATATATTATTTTGTCACTTTGTATTGATAAATACAGAAAAGATGAGAGGAAATTACTTAGGAGACTGGGACCAGGACTTATTGCCAGCCAGATTTGAATCTCCATTTTCCACATGAACAGCAAGGCTCAATTTCTGGAATTTGTGCACTAGACCACAGTAGCCTTAAACTCACTCTATAAGGACAGAGGAGATGTGCAGATAGAACTTTAAATTCCCCAAGGTCAAAGTTTAGTCTCTGCGGGTCAGGCTTTTTCAGCTAGGTAATAGAGAATTAATATTTATAGTATACTATGTGTGATTTTGGATAGCCAGGGAGGTACCAGAAAGCATTTTCTTCGTGATGACAGTGTGCTTTTGTTTGGTCGAGGTGTGAGAGAGAGAACAAGAAGGGGTGAATAGGAAGGTGAGATTCTTGTCTTTCCAAAAATGAGGAATTCTGTGAAGAGGGAGATTACAGGTGATATAGGCCTCATTCGGGAGTGTGACATCCCACTGGGATCTGAATGCATAGACATAGTAGAAAGGTATTTCTTTGGTGTTAGACACAATTCACAGGGCCAGAATTCAGTCTTTGTTGTGCATCCTTGTGTTTTCACTGTTTATGTGAATGTGTGAAGAACTACATAGTGCTGGACTTACACATGAAATCACTGATTTCAACCAGCATGTTTTATGTGCTATTAAAAATATAGAAGATGTGGAATAACAGTGAGCTGAAAGGATAAGAGAAATGTAACACTTCATATGTATTCGTAGGCTATTGAAATATTGATATATTTTCTATGCTTTGTGTCTCTGTTGGCTCTTTCTTTATCAGATTATGTCTCCTCTAGCTTTCTCTCCTTCTTTCCCAGTCAAGCCTCAAGGATAGAAACCTTGAATTTGAATTTCAGAGGCAAAGAAAGAGAAAGAAGGGGGGTAGGGTGGGGTTGTGCTCTTAGGGAGCGGTCGTTGAGAAAGTGCCTCTAATGGGCGTCTGTGCGCTCCCCCCTGCCTAGGGCCCCGATCGATACCGACTCAGAGCAATAAAGCTTTCCCCTGTCATCTCCACAGAATACAAAGCAGTATGGGGAGAGAGAGAGAGAGAAAGAGAGAGATAGGTGAAA
>RJVU01032893.1:1017027-1033852 GCA_003731715.1 Anabarilius grahami
TTACTGAATTTAAGGAATATACAAATTTTGCAAATTAATCATTACATTTTGAATGAAGCATCATCAGTTTATTGAAATGGAAAGTTTAAACTGGAAACTGGAAAGTTTAAATAGAAAACTTTCCAACTAAAAAGGCATTTTTGTGAGGTTTAAATCAGAGCTTAGTGTACACACACACACACATATATATATATATATATATATATACATGTATATATGTGTGTGTATATATATATATACAGTAATGTGTGTGTGTATATATATATGTATATATATATATATGAATCAAAAGGTTACCAGTTTGATTCAATATTGCACAAATAAATAGTTCAGTTCCGTTTGAGCGGCCATTTGTAGCGTCCAAGAGCACCGGATTGGTGGCACTTTTTTCCGCTAGCACACATTCCCTTCTACTTTCTAGTCTTATCTTCCAAGTTTTTCATTTATTTTCTCATCTCTCTTCATCTCCTCATGTCCTTTTCTTTCCCTGTGAGATTTTACTATCAATTCTCCCACTGTGCACTTCTTTTTCAAGTGTCTTGACTCTCTCCTACATCCGCGTTCTTTCCTGTTCTACCGTATGAATTCTCAGCTCCCCTTATTTCCCCCTCTACCTCTCTGCACAGTAATAACGCTACTGATAGAAAGAGGCCCAAGTGTGTGTGTGTGTGTGTGTGTGCGCGCGATTATTGTCGTGTCGGGAGTCAGAGGAATCGATCGATGCAGAAAAATGAGGGTCTGTGTCAAAAACAATAACCACCTTTTCCCCAGACACACACTTTCTCACACACAGCTGCGTTCACACACCGATATAAGCCTAAATATTAAACATGCACACATTCATTCAGGGGAAACGATACTCAGCCCTCACATTATAGGAAAAACGCTCCATTTCAGATAGGAAAACTTATCAGCA
Organism: Anabarilius grahami; assembly: GCA_003731715.1. Taxonomy (NCBI): domain Eukaryota; kingdom Metazoa; phylum Chordata; class Actinopteri; order Cypriniformes; family Xenocyprididae; genus Anabarilius; species Anabarilius grahami. The sequence continues at coordinate 1,017,944 of RJVU01032893.1, forward strand.
CAAGAGCTGCTCTCCGTTTACCATTTCACTGTCTGTCACAGGGGTAAAAACATACACATAAGCACAGACAAACACACACACACACACACACACACAAGAGACCTTTCACTACTGTTGCCTGGCAACGTGGGCCAGTGACCAATCACAGTGCAGAGCAGTGTCCAGTGATGTCACAGAGTCTGCTGACCAGCAGGGAAGAAAGAGAGAAAGAGCAAATGTCTGGAAACAATTTAAAAAGAGCATTTTTATCATTACGTTACGGGACATGCTGATAGTTTAACAGCTGGAGGAGCGAGTGGGAAGTGGAGGGAATGGACATTTTTTTGTTTATGGAGGTGAAGAGGTGGACGTATCAGGCTGGAATGGTGGACGGAAAGAAAGCGTCTCTGTAACTTTATCAGCATTAAAGACTAAGACACATTTGTGTTGGAGTGAATGTGATTGCATCTACAGCGCGAAGAGTGTTTGCGGTGCGAAATAGTTAGTATCTAATCACTCACACACATGCGCACGCATACGGCTCTGAGCTGTGACAGCTGGGAGATTGATGGCTCTCTCGAGGCCTGGAGCTCGCACTCTTAAACAGACAGCTGATCAGATAAACATGGAGAGCGAGAGGAACGGATGAAGAAACGTGCTAGCTTTTTAAAAATCATAGAGGCATATTTGCTGGTGGATCACGAGATGTTCCTGTTTGTTTCAGGCTGCAGGTCATCACATAAACTAAAACTTGTGTCATTTACAGTTATTATGAGGAGTGACCTTTCCACGTAAACCATGTGATGAGGTGCCAGCCAAATGGCCTGAGACCCCCGTGACCTATGCAGACATGTCTGTGGTGTGTGACCTCTGGGGTCATGAACTTTAACACCACCAGCCGCACAGCATACACACTGGCTCTCGATGACCGTGAACCTGACACACTGCTCTCTTTGTGTGAAGCCTCAAAACATAGAAGCTACCATCTGTATTAGTTTGTGAGCTTTAAGAAAATAGTGCGAGTATGAGCAGTATATTAATGAGAATCCAAACTAGATATGTTGTTTTCACTTAAATTTTTCTTTGAAATAACCAATAAATTTGAAATGGAGCAAGGATTATCAATTGAGAGATATTTCAGAAAAACGCTTCACAACATTCATAAAAAAGAGGGGCAATGCCGCCATCTAGTGTTGAATATACAGTACTGCAATCTCTTATATCACACATATGTCCTGGACTTGGACTTCACATCGAGTGTAAATAATTTCTATCCATTATATCTGGTTCTTTCTAACTATTATATGTTTAATAAACATTCAGTATTACACACACACAATTTTATGTGTATGTATATATATATATATATTTATATACAGTACAGTCCAAAAGTTTGGAACCACTAAGATTTTTAATGTTTTTAAAAGAAGTTTCGTCTGCTCACCAAGGCTACATTTATTTAATTAAAAATACAGTAAAAAACAGTCATATTGTGAAATATTATTACAATTTAAAATAACTGTGTACTATTTAAATATATTTGACAAAGTAATTTATTCCTGGGATGCAAAGCTGAATTTTCAGCATCATTACTCCAGTCTTCAGTGTCACATGATCCTTCAGAAATCATTCTAATATGCTGATTTGCTGCTCAAAAAACATTTATGATTATTTTCAATGTTGAAAACAGTTGTGTACTTTTTTTTTCAGGATTCCTTGATGAATAGAAAGTTCAAAAGAACAGCATTTATCTGAAATACAAAGCTTCTGTAGCATTATACACTACCGTTCAAAAGTTTGGGGTCAGTAAGAATTTTTATTTTTATTTTTTTGAAAAGAAATTAAAGAAATGAATACTTTTATTCAGCAAGGATGCATTAAATCAATCAAAAGTGGCAGTAAAGACATTTATAATGTTACAAAAGATTAGATTTCAGATAAACACTGTTCTTTTGAACTTTCTGTTCATCAAATAATCCTGGAAAAAAATATTGTACACAAATATTTTGTACAATTGTACACATTAAATGTTTCTTGAGCAGCAGATCAGCATATTAGATTGATCTCTGAAGGATCATGTGACACTGAAGACTGGAGTAATGATGCTGAAAATTCAGCTTTGCCAACACAGGAATAAATTACTTTGTGAAATATATTCAAATAGAAAACAGTTATTTTAAATTGTAATAATATTTCACAATATTACTGTTTTTACTGTATTTTTAATTAAATAAATGTAGCCTTGGTGAGCAGACGAAACTTCTTTTAAAAACATTAAAAATCTTAGTGGTTCCACAATTTATATCCTCCTGAGAACCAGGTAAAGTTTTGTGAATTTAGTTTTTTTATTGTCATTACATTGTTTGGAGCATAAGAAATAAATAAACGGAAAATGAAATTTTTGAAAAAATATATTTTATTCATATGTAGTGTAGACACTGTAGTAAACATTAGGACTTTGTTATTCAAAAAATAAAAAAGGCATGAATAGTCATGTATAGGCAAAAACAATGGATTTTTTTTCAAACACCAATCAATTTTTAGGTTTCATGGTTTTTCTTTAACTAAATATGCGTGTAAAATGGCCATAAGTGTATTTTCCCATTCTGTACAATACATTGATACACTGTATCTAATTTGCATATTAAAGGTGGGGTAAGTGATATTTCAAAAACGCTGTTGGACATTGCTGATATTTGAAATCAACCCAAACAAACCCACTCCTCTCTTCATTGCTCCGCCTCCAAAACTCACCCTCCAATCCTAACCACCCTGCTACGAGTCGGTCTAGAACCCCAGCCTGATCACTGCTGGCAGGCAAGGCGAGTGCACTAACAATGATACTAAACACCACAAATCTCCCTCCAAACAAACTTCCAAACAGTGTTGTTGAAATATCGCTTACCCCACCTTTAATGTGTTCTTGGGGCAACATGTAAGGAAAAAAGAAGTGTATTAATGGGAGTAATAATTGACAACATTTTCATAAGAATATCTAATATTTCATAGGAATATTGATATATCATTTCATGTTCAGTTGTTGTGTCTCCCAAAATGCCTGATTTACATGCTTTAAGTCCTGGTGTCCACTACAGTGGACGTTTGAAATCGATGTCCTGTTTCATAACAGAAAGTCATATTCTGATTTTAAACCCCATAACAATTTCCTGAGATGTTGATTTATGACAAACAATTTGAAAATAGTCACATTTAAATAATTACAAAATATCATATTTACATAAGAGTGTTAAATTTGATCATTCAATCAATGTCAGTCATAATTAAAGACGAGAGGGAGTTGTCATGGGGAATCTTCCAAACATTTGGTACCTCTAATAAGATGTAATTTTCTTAAATATTTTTGAAAATGCAAATGCTGGTGAAAACTAAATTAAGACATACTTTTTATTACTAAATTAAGACATACTTTTTTTTTACTAAATTAAGACATACTTTTTATGAGACTGCTTTTTATGATCTTTAGGAATGATCATGCTTAAATTACATTTTTATACCAATTTAAATTGTCAATGTACGATTTTCTTTACAAATTTTTTTTTTTTTTTAATTGAAGCAAATAGTGAAAAGTATGAACACTTCAAAAATGCATCCCAGGATGCACCTCTATTTGTGTTATTTCATAGCATATAATAACTTTACTATTTTTCTAAAAAGTGGAGAAAAAAATGGTTCGTCCACTGTTCTCTTATGTGGTACATGTAGTTTGGACAGTTCGGACATTTCTATTTTCAGTACAGCTTATGATCCATTCCTACTTCAGACACATGATATTTTTATATCACAACACGTATATGCTTGTTTTGCTTTCTCTGCATTGTTTTGGGCTCCTACAGGGTGATTCATGCCCCAGTGTGGACGTGTGAGGTTGGAAAAAGCCGCGTGAGCAAGCGTCCTCATTCTGTATTTTCTGATGGAGGCTTGTGTTGTGACAGATGTGTTGATATACAGTAGAGATACGGCTGTGCGAGAGAGACCGAGAGAGTCACCGCAGGACTCGTGAGCGACTCTTTCCAGCAACCCCAGCACTTTCCAGCGGCACAACTCTCCCCCTCTTTTCACCTCTATCTCAACATCTGCTTATTCTTTCATCTTTCACTCCTCACTGCCACCTTCCCACTCTCAACCACTCTCATCCTCTCTCTCTTCACCTGACCCAACTCTTCAGCCCACCGATCGACAGCACTTCACTTCCTCCTTCGCTCACTCGCTCACCGCCCTGCTCGCCTTCCTCAGCTTTCCATCCTCCAAATGCGGCCGTCACATACACTCGCCTGATGAAACAACCTGTAACACATTTACGAGTTTAAAATGCATTGTATTGTAAATGCAAATGTGGCACGTCTGCTTTGACCCGCTCCGTTCTTGCTCTCTCGAGGTCAGGAAGTGGGCACAGAGGGGGCGGATGTTGTGGGTGGGTACAGCGTAGAGAGGAGGTGACGGAGGGAGGAGAGAAGGAGGAGTGGAGAGTTCCCCCCACTTGTTATCAGTTTGTTCCTCCTTCTTGGCCACACACTGACAGAGTCTAAGACAAGCGGAGAGAGTGAGACAGAACGAGTGTGTGCATGTGTGACAGAGGAAGAGGACCTCACTGAACGAGTGCACACTTATTCATCAACATGACAAAGAACGGTCCTGTTGCATCCATGGATTATTCCCATATGTGGTTGCCAGGTATGTGTCCAGAGCATCTGTGTGGTTGCCAGGTTGGTCTCTTCTGAGTATTGTATTGAAATGCAGGGACGTTTGTGGTCATCAGAGCGAGAAGGTCAGCGTAGAGAAACTGAAAGGAAGAGCTGTGCAAAGTTAAACTGAAATTCCAAGATATACTATGAGTTGAATTTCATAGTGTCTGTTTTTTTTTTCTAGAAATAGAAATGTTTATGTTACAGTGCTTTGCAAATGTATGCAGACGCATTCTCTCTGATTTGTTTTATTTCAAAGCACTGAAACAATTTTGTATTGTTTAATAAATAAATATTTTTAGTAGAATTAGATTTTTTTTTTTTTTTTATAAATAATTTTAATTATTAATTAATTAAACAAATTTTATTTTTATTATTAATGCCACTGTGAGACATTTGGTGTAAGTGGAGAATCTTTGTTCCAAGGATGTTCCCAGATTATGGCTTTTCAGGTTGTCAGATGATGTTTTGCACTGCAGTTTTCACGCGTTTGAATGTGGGTTGAAATCTGGGCCAATCTCGGACATTCACCTTCGTGTTCTTGAGTCACTCAGAGTTTAAGATAATCGTCCTGCTGAAGTTCAGTTCAGCAGACAGAACGAGATTTTCTTGCAGTATTTCACTGCATTTTGTGCCATTTATTTTTTCCTTCTACCTTAACAAAATGCCCAATGCCACAGCATGACGCTTCCACCACTCTCTATCACTGTGAGGATGATGTTTTTTGAAGTGTGGCTGGTATTAAATTTGCACAACATAAATAACGTTTAGTAGATTCAAGGTTTTCTTTAACAGCATTTTTTTTTTTTTTTTTGAATAATGACTTAGCTACTGAATTCTGTGGCTTTTCTCACTTAGTCTCTTGTTGACAGTGAGGTTTAGAGGACTTTTTTTTTCTATGAAATTTAATGGTCTAATTGTAGCATTTGTAATTTAGTAAAATGTGAAAACTGTTTAATGATCTGATTTTTATTAAGCACTGCATATGAATTGGTGTTCTTGTGATTTCTTTTATATAATCCTCAAAATAATTTACGTTTCTCTGAATTCATTTCAATGGCACATTTGTTGATAACACTATTTTAATACCAGATACCACACACACAAAAAATGTTTTTCCTCTTCCTAAATTTAGAGAGCTCTGGCTTTTAATTGCTTTAAAAACAACTCCAATTTGTAGTATTACGTGCATAAAATCTTCACGTTATTAGACTACCATTATGTATACCTAGTCTTTTGCTGATTCATCAGGCAAATAAGCATTTTTCAGTACTGAAGAGGTGATGAAATCATATTTGTCGACTGGAAGTGCAAGGGAACCTCTGGGAAACCCAGTGTGAAGTTCTTCATGGGGTTTCCCCTCTTCCTCCCAGATCCCTACTGACAGTTGATAGCTCTCATTACAGGAACAGGAACTCTTTTTTATAATGAGGGGACTAGTATGTATGTGTTTGCTAAAACAGGCCATGAGAAGCCGTGCTTCTTTGAGGATTTTTTCCTTCACTTGCTGTGAAGTGTCTAGCAAGTTGGCCAGCTTGAAACCACTATCGTGTTCCTAAAGACATCTTGCATTATCATTACTTATAATCTGACCTTTCGCACATAGTAAATCAGCAGAGAGTCCAGTCAGAAGATGTAAGAGTTTACTGGAACTCAGACACCTTCATATTAATTTGCAGCTAAATGCAATACAGTGATGGAGATTTGAGATTGATAATTGTCTTAAGAAAGCTCTTCATCTTGGCATGTGGCATCTTGGTCTTTAAGTAGATGAAAATCATGTAAAACACTATTAGCTTGGAAATAATTTCCAGTATGTGCAAGCAGTGTAAGCATGTTTATTTCAGATTTATAATAAGAATAGATATGTTTGTAATACAGAAGTTATGAAATGGAGAAGTTCTGAATATAGTAAGAAATAGATCTGTGTGTGTCAGCTACTGTATGAAGACTGTATATGATAGGAGCACTTACATTCAAGCGTGTGTGTGTGTGTGTGTGTGTGTGTGTGTGTGAATATTAATAGCTGGCCCGACAGTAAGGGTTTGGTTTTACACGTTGTGTTTGCCCCAGCCTGAGGGGAAACAGAGAGGGAAGTGAGACATTAACACCAAAACCCTCAAGCACTATTTCATATTAACATCATATGAACTGCACATGCACTTCATAAAACAAACTTTATATTCTAGATCTAATCATTCAAAACTGTTGCGGTGAATGTATAAATTATCATTGACTACAACGTGTCAGATAAGCTTGTGATGATTCACTAAAGCCGATCCATGATTAAAAACATTTCTTTGACCTTTTTGCTTTAAATCTACGATACATGCCTCTCTGAAGACATCTAGGCAGCATAAGAGACCATTTATTTTTATCATTCATATGAATTATGACACCAAATCTTACTCAAAATAGTCAGAAATTGTGTGCGACACAATCTGAAAATATTTTTAAACTTTCATCCTGAGCCTGAACAGGCCGTTCTGTGGAAACCCTGAACTACAGACGGCCCCGCTCCTTGACGGGCCTGAAGAGGGGCTTTCCTTCCTTTTTATTTCCTTTCACCAACCACTGTGGCTGGATTTGTTCGTCTGAGGAAGTCGGCAATTCTTCAGCTTTTTGGTGGCTTTTACACGAGTGACACAACAGATACAAGTGTGAAACTGGTTTCCTGTGTAACTTTCTCTGGGATTATTACAATCCATTTTTAAAAAGTTGTACTGCCCCCTGGAGGAGTCAGATATTAATTATCAGTATCTGAGAAAGGCCTCATTGTTTCATACAATTGGCAGGAATGAAATATTGGTGAAAGGAACTGTGAAAGAGTGAGAAATGAAGGATGAAATGTGAGTGTTGAGGGGAGATAGATAAAGAGGATCAGACGTGATAGTGGTATACGCAGGTGGGTGATATTATTAGTCAGTCGTTGGCTTTATTTGCATTTTTCACAAAAGGGAAGTGAGTGTTTCTGTGTGTGAGTGAGTATGTGTGTGTTTATGCGTGTCTATTTGAGAGATTCTTTTTTATTTTTGCTGCAGAGTTTATACTTCTGATGCTGCTTAGCTCTTTTAAAACAATGTGTACAAAAAAAGTGTCATACAAATAAACTGAATTGGCTTGAATGCATCAGAAACATGCAGTTTGTGTGTTTTGACTTGCATGTGTATCTACATACTTCATTGTAGACCAGAACTTCATAAAACTCTTTCAAAAAATGTTATTAGTATTCTTATAAGATACATTTCACACACGTTTACTTTACACACTCTGTTTCTCTCTGCTGAGGGACTGGGACAGTCCCATGGGCTTGGTTACAGTTAAATTTGAAGTGACACATCTGTGGTGATGTATTCACTATTAGTTGTTTGTTGGATTGATCACTTCTTCACTTGTTTGAGAATGAAGGAATCTAGACCTGAAGCTGCTCTATCATCAAAAAGCCTTTTTATTCTAAATATAACATACTTGTGTTTGTTTATCAACAAAAATAATAGTAATTTAATAATATATAATAAAATTGAATTACTCTTGATATTTTACAGTATGGCGATTATGTTAAACAGGAATGCGTCAGCATGTAGCAACGGATAATGCCTGATTTCATACCTCTCTCTTTTTTTCCATAGATTTCAGAATGTCAAAGCCAGTAGAGGTTGAGAATCCAGCGGCAGACTCTCCGATGGATAGCACAGGTATAGATTACACTGTTTGTCTGTAACAAAAAGGATTTTTCTGCTCATATATGTGACCTTGGACCACAAAACCAGTCGTAAGGGTCAATTTTTAAAAATACAGCATCTGAAATCTGAATTAATAATCTTTCCATCGATGTGTGGTTTGTTAGGATAGGACAATATTTGGCCGAGATACAACTATTTGAAAATCTGGAATCTGAGGGTGCAAAAAAATCTAAATATTGAGAAAATCGCCTTTAAAGTTGTCCAAATGAAGGCCTTAGCAATGCATATCCACTCACAAACATAATTTTTTGATATATTTATGGTAGGGAATTTACAAAATATCTTCATGGAACATGATCTTTACTTATTATCCTAATGATTTTTACAATGTATTGTTGGCTATTGCTACAAATATACCGTGCGACTTATGTCTGGTTTTGTGGTCCAGGGTCACTGATAACATCTTACCTGGCCCTATAACAAATATGATAAAAGTATTTTAGCAGCATATTTTATGTGTTAACAATATACATAATAAAATTAAAAAATATATTTTTTATGTAATAATATAAATTAACTAAATAATCTACATTAACTCTTATAATGTTGTATTAACATTATATAGAATATAAATTATACATTTAGAATAATAAATAAAGAATAAACAAAAGAAAAAATAACAGTAAATTAATTAATAAAAACCAAGTGTATATATATATATATATATACACTGTATATATAATATTTGTAGCAAAGTATTCTTCACAAAAAAACTGTACTAACTCTTCTAATGTCAAACTAACTAAACTTAAACTTTTTAGCAAACAAAAATGTACCAAATTAACCAATATGTAGCCTTTTCTCATTATATTTCTCTCATTGTGTGTCTCAGACTCTGAAAGAAATGGCTCAGATTCAAATAATCAGGTAAGTGACTGGCACCAGTGTTATTTTTTTTATCTGAATACAGCATCATTTAAAAAAAATGAATCACATTTCTAATGCGTTTCCCTCCAACAGGTTCAGCCGATGAAAATCAACCCTTTCTCCCTTTCACCCACACTGAGTAGCAGCACCAAGGTGAGAAAATGGATGCGAATGCTCGTGTTACTGAGTGTTTTACAAACAGATCCGCACATTTTCTTGTTTGTGGGTTATGGCCAATTTAAAACTGGTTTTGAAGACTGTTTGATTAAAAGTTAGTGTATACAGTTTACAGTTTTTTCCACATTTCATTATCCTCCCTTTGTTGCCCTCATTTAAATACCCCCACTCAGCGTCTCCCTTTCAACCCATGAATTCATCATCAACGTTTCTCTGTCTCTATGTCTCAGGCTAAGGTGGAGGATTGTGGTGAGATGTCTCCCTCTGCACCTGCTCAGACGGCCCTTCCACACACACAGCTGATGCTAACGGGTGGCCAGCTCGCAGGGGTAAGAAAAACACGCCAAAACATGTACACACACTTACATTTTATATGTGCTTATGTGTGTCTGTGTGGGTTCCTGTGTGAGCTTGCTCGCCTTGCTTTACATGTGCTTTCTTTCATCCACTTTTCTAACTTTTATTTTCACATTTTCCTTCTCTGCTGCCTTTTCTCTCTTTCTAGTTGACTGCACTTTTGCCTGCACAGCAACAGCTGCTCTTACAGCAGGCCCAGCTCCTCGCTGCAGCTGTGCAGCAGTCGCATGTGGCCCACGCAGCCAATCAACAGCAAGCCCAGCAGCAGGCCAGTCAGCAGCAGTCACACGGCCAATCGCAGAGCACACAAGAACAAACCGCCACCCCCGTCCCGCCGCCTCCTCACCAGCTCTCTCTTTCTCAGCCAATTCAGCTCACTGCCCAGGTACGGCCAATTAGTGCACCTGAGGCGATACTAGGGACAAATTCACTAAACTTTTTTAAACTTTTACATTTTAAGGCGCAAAAGCCTGCGTCTCATTTGCTTATTGTCAGTGAATTCCCTCCTCAGTCCACCTCAGATCAGAGTGAAACCACCATGTCCTTTCTGCATCTGTTTCTTTTCTCTCTTTCAGGACATTCAGCAGTTGTTACAGCTGCAGCAGTTAGTCCTTGTTCCAGGACACACTCTGCCTTCACCCGCACAGTTTCTTTTACCACAAACGCAGCAAGGGCAGCAAGGTAGCTTATTTACTATTTGTATTCTCACGCTGTGTCCTAAATAAGTTTCCTATGTCAGGTCATTTGTCTCTCCTCACTGAAAGTCAGACTTGTTGGATGTCAGTTGTTATGATCCCAGCTGGTTAAAACAAAATGTATGACTAACGTAGATGAGAAATTATTATTAGCACTTTATTTTGTCATTTTTTCAAGGTGTAGTGATTGGATTAAAAAAATGTGGTTGTCAGTCAGATTTCATTTAATGGTAATAAATATAATCATATGGTTGTGTATGTTTCAGGGCTGCTTTCAACACCAAATCTAATTCCACTACCTCAACAAAACCAAGGAAGCCTGCTGGCCGCTCCACCCAGACTTAGTCTTCAAGCACAGGTACATCATCAAATGAAAGACCCACATAATTGGGAGGTAAACATATGGTACATAAACAGGTTCCAAAGGGGTATTTGGAAAGATATTTCTTTTTTTTTAAAATCTTTAAAACAATATAACTTAAAAGGTTAGTTCACCCAAAAATGAAAATTCTGTCATCACTTACCCATAAGTTGTTACAAACCTGAATGAGTTTCTTTATTCTGCTAAACACAAAAGTTATTTTAAAGAATGTAGGTAACCAAACAGTTGTTAACCATTAACTAGAAAAAATATTAGTGCTTGTATTATCCCTTTACAAATATTAGTGCTGTCAACAGAATAAAATAACTGATAAAGTAACTGAAAGAAAAAAAAAAACCTTTGTACATTTGTGTGGACTTACAGCTGTAGCAAAATATTCACTACTGTTCAAAAGATTGGGCACTGGGGATGTAATGGTATTATCAATATCGTGGTATCGTGATAGCAAAATTGTCTCGATATCATCGTGGTCACTCGACTGTATGAAGTGATATGTCTTCCGGGCAAAAAGTGTTGGTTTTTTCAGCCCAATGGAGCAGAACGGAGGGAAGTGGTAACTTGGGTTGAGTACCGAGAACCGGTTCTTATCCAGAACGAAGTGCGAGAAACGTATCCTTCAATAGAGACGTCTCACCTCATGAATATTATAACAATGAATGCACTGAAAAGCCCTCGAGCTACTCTTATACGTCAATGCAGGGAGAGGGAGAGAGAGAGAGAGAGAGAGAGGTGCACAAAGCTGCACGATTAGTCTTTAAAAGATCGCATTCTCGATTTCATCACCCATATGATCTTATTCCTAAATGACAATGATTCGCCCGTGTAGGCTATATGTAAGCAATAAGGTACGAGAGGCTGTGGCTGAGGGCGTAACCCGTTCAGCCGTGACTTATTCATGATGCAGCACTAGCCTCGAGTACCTTATTGCTTTTATAAAACGGTCACCACACAATACAAATATTATCAAAAATATGTATCAATGCAGCTTTCATGAATTTAACTTTCACCAAAAGTCTTCCTTCCGCCCGAAAAAATAGTCCCTGACCGTGAACAGCAACAGAAGTTACATTATTAAGCCATTAAATGGCGGCAAAGACTGTCTTTATGAGTGTGTCAGTCAGTAGCAAAAACCTTTATATTGAAAAGCCTGAATTGTTGTGAACACGGAACAAAACACAACTGATAAATGCTTTGACTAGCGCTGTCAGTCACAGAAAAACCCCTTAACTGTTAAAAGGACAAGATAATACATCAGACATTTAAACAGTTTTTTATTATGAACATAGGACTGACCTGAAGGAAAATGCTAAATCTGAATGCAGGTAATAAACTCGCTCACTCGATCTCTTTCTCACAATACTCTTCTACATAATACAGTAAGATTCAATGAACAATATCAATTGAGAACATACAGTTTACGTTGCTAAGTGTGGTTGCTAAGGGTGTTGTGTAGTGATACACAGAACTGTTGGGTGAAGCGGGCATAGCCATGTTTTATTGTGAATAAAACACAGCTATTGACCAATCAGAATCAAGAACAGGAACTAACCGTTTTATAATAAACCTTTGACAAAAATAAATTTGCGACATTCAAATCTGCGTTTGCGCTGCCATTGATCTAGAGAGCAGTTGTCATGTTTATATATAAACATCTTCACAAACAATCTTTTCAAACACACAATATCATTATTTCTGTTACAAATATTCCAGTTATCACAGAAGTATACAAAAGTTTATTATTCAGATAAACGCTGATGTCTACGTTACCGATCAAAACAGAATAAATTACATTTTGAAAATGCTTCAGACTAGCATATCGATTGCATTGTTACGCCACTAGGTGGCAACAAATTACTGTTAAAACTGTATCACTGAATCATTCTTTCGAAAACAAGCGACGTCTTTATAAATTAAATTTGTGTTGAATTTGTGGTAACACTTTACAATAATGTTCATTTGTTAACATTAGTTAATGTATTAACAAACATGAACTAACCATGAGCAATACATTTCTTACTGTATTTGTTAATCTTTGTTAATGTTAGTTAATAAAAATACAGCTGTTCATATTCTTCATGTTAGTTTACAGTGCATTAAATAATGTTAACAAATACAACTCGTGATTTTAGTGATGTGTTAGTAAATGTTAAAGATTAATGAATGCTGTAGAAATGCACTTCATTATTAGAATTTGTTGAGATTAGCAGTGTGTTAAACTCATTTTACAAGTATATTAAACACAAAAAGGAGCTGAGTATTGTGCATTTTTTCCCTTACTACTATTTTTTATTGGTTGTTTAATATTTTTTCCTTATTATGAAAACTGAAAACACTACACTGGAATTTCCAGTTTCAAACTGACAAAGTCTTCATTTATCTTTTTTTAAAAATTTCACAATAAATATAGTATCGTGGACTTTATATCGAGATATTATCGTATCGTGAGATTTTGATATCGTTACATTCCAAGATTTTTTTTAATAACCTAATACTTTTATTCAGCAAGGATGCATAAATTGTTCAAAAGTGACAGTAAAGACTTTTACTGTTCTTTTGAACTTTCTATTCATCAAAGAATCCTGAAAAAAACTATCACAGCTCTTCAAAAATATTAAGTATACATATTAATAAGTATTAATATTAACTGTAATAAGAAATGTTTTTTGAGCACCAAATCAGTATATTAGAATGATTTCTGAAGGATCATGTGACACTGAAGACTGGAGTAATGATGCTGAAAATTCATAAATTACATTTTAAAATATATTAAAATTGTTATTTGAATTGCAATAATATTTCACAATATTACTGTTTTTACTATATTTTTGATAAAATAAATAGGCAAACCCACAAACTGTACTGAACCATACCTCTCGGTGGAAATGAACCGTTAACTAATGTTAACTAATGAAACCTTATTGTAAAGTGTTACCCAAATATCTTACCAAATCCAAACTTTTGATGGGTAGTGTATATGCACAAGTTTGAGTCTTGATGTGTGTCTGGTTTGTGGCAGAGAGAGAAGGTTGCAGAGAGCATCGTGAACACAGTGACGACAGTGACCTCTCACCCCGAGGAGCCCAGTGACCTGGAGGAACTGGAGCAATTTGCCCGCACATTCAAGCAGAGAAGGATCAAGTTGGGCTTCACACAGGTACACACACATACAAATACACACACACACAAGTTTTGTATTTCCTTGTAAAGTAACGTTTGGTCTCCGTTTCCCTCTACAGGGTGATGTGGGATTGGCCATGGGGAAACTCTATGGGAATGATTTCAGTCAGACCACCATCTCTCGATTTGAGGCTCTCAATCTCAGCTTCAAGAACATGTGCAAACTCAAACCTCTGTTGGAGAAGTGGCTGACTGACGCAGGTAACCATCACAAACAGATTTTACATCATACACAATCCAAAAAGTTTCTATCGGTCTGAAACGCACGTCCTGTGCATACATTAATACTACAGTTTAAGTGGAATTTAGGCTGCTTTATTATTGAAAAATAGAATGTAAAAATAGATTGTCAACCACAAAATGTTTTGTAGTGTATATAACAATTTAAGGTTGAATTGCCAGTAAAAATTAAAATATCTTTTTGTTACTCAGAAACAATGTCGATGGACAGCACCTTGCCGAGTCCCAGTGCTCTCTCCTCTCCCTCTCTGGGGTTTGAGGGCCTGCCTGGCCGCCGCAGGAAGAAACGCACCAGCATCGAGACCAACGTCCGCATCGCTCTGGAACGCAGCTTCATCACGGTCAGAACACGTGACTACAAAACCATTGCACAACATACCCTACCATTCAAAAGTGACTTTTTAAAAAATGTTTTTTGAAAGAAGTCTCTTCTGCTCACCAAAGCAGTAGAAAATATTATAATAAATATTTAAAATATTAAAAATGCAATTTATCCCTGTGAGGGCAAAGCTGAATTTTCAGCATCATTACTCCAGTCTTCAGTGTCACATGATCCTTCAGAAATCATTCTAATATGCTGATTTGATGCAAAAGAAACATCACTTATTATTATCAAAGTTGAAAACAGCTGTGCTGCTTAATATTTTTGTGGAAACGTTTGCGATAGATTTTTTCAGAATTCTCCAATGAATAGAAAGTTTGAAAGAACATTATTTATTTGAAATAAAAATATTTTGTAACCTTATAAAAGCAAAGACTTTATAAATAGGAAGACGGTGCACTTCTATTACTTATGAATGGGAGCAAGTGCAACACCCAATATGGCGAATAAGCCCCGCCCTCAAAGTGAACGAGCCAATCATTGATTAGTAAAGTCATCGCGTCACCGCAGCTGCCGTTAGAAGCTCCAGTTGCTATAGCAACAGGCAGCGTTCTCAGACTCGCGCACATGACTGCGCAAGCGTATTGGTTGGTCTAGCATGAAAAACAAGTTTTTTAAAACGCTATTTGAACATAAGAATCAAGCTTTATGAGACAGTTGTTGTCAGATTTCATTGGTGTTTTCAAATATGAAATTTAATCATAAGCTTAGTGAACAGTTTTGGAGAATTTGATGTTTCCCCATTCAAAAAGATAGGAGCTGCACTTGGATGCCCGAGAGGCGTTTCAAAGATGGCCACTGAGTGAAATGTATGGCGGCATTATAATGCCAATAATGACCGAGCGCACAACTGATGCTTGCGCGCGCAGTAAATCACTTTCGCGAGAGAATAACAGATCTACACGCGAGGAAACGGAAGCCCGCGAGCTCATTTTAAACCCGCGCGCGCGCATGACATCTCCACTGCGCGCAGATCAAGCCCTCGCGTGCTCGTACGGGTGTGGAACGACATGAGGGAGAGTAATAAATGACATTATTTTCATTTTTGAGTGAACTCTTCAAGTTCAAAGTAAGTACAGTGCACAGTATTTATGAGTACAGCTGACCAGATCTGAACATAATGTTATTAAAAAAAAAAAGTGTCTTAGATATAAAGATTAATTTCTTAATTGGGTTTCAGAGGGGTATGATCATTCATACTGAGTAC
>RJVU01032893.1:1044002-1063668 GCA_003731715.1 Anabarilius grahami
GCATATTTAATTAGATAACGGCTCATTTGCATATTTAAACATAACATTTTAGAAAACTTGTAATACAAAAAATGTTTGCAATTTTTAATGTAATCAATCAGCTGGGGTAGTATGGTGACATCTATTAGTTATTTTTTTTACCCTATTCACCTGGGGTGTCTCGCCTTAACAGCTTTTTATGTAAAATTCTCTTTATAAAAGACCCACATTTCTAACTTTCATTCATGGGGTTAACATGGGTAATTTGACATGGTAATTTGACAATAAAAATTACTTTTTGTCAAAGTTGAGTATTTTTTAGTACAAAAAAAAAATGTCTTTGACAAAAAGTAATTTTTATTGTCATAATTGTGATTTCATAATATTTAGAAATGAATCCAACTGAAAAATACTTGTGAAAAGATGTCTTTCAGTTAGTCAAACAGCACATAGCAAATAGTGGAACTCTGCAGCCATCTACTGGTAAAAGTTATCATTTTTTACTTTTAAAACTGCATTTTCCAAAAGATGGGCAAAAATCTTACACTAAACCATGTCAAATTACCCATGTTAACCCCATGAATGAAAGTTTGAAATGTGGGTCTTTTATAAAGTTAGTTTATGTTTAGTTACATAAAAAGCTGTTTTTGTATAAAAACCTACTCAACAAAATATTTATTTTTTATAAATTTAAAAGATATGATAAATCCTCCAAAAACTGCACAAATATGAAGTAAAAACATTAATAAACAGAGTAAAATTACATTTGTTTTTAAAAACAATTATTTTGTTACAAAATTACATTTTGTTGCCTGGGGTCTCTGGAGACACCAAAGACCCTGAGTGTGACTTTTTTTTTTACACTAACATAAAACAAGATATCACTCCAATTTTTTTTATTTGTAGATCTAGAAAATATTAACCACTGTACAAAGTTTCATGCCATTTGGACAAAGAGAACTGTTTTTTTGTTTGTTTGTTTATTTTTAGCAAATGTCATTTGGGGTCAAAAAGACCCCAAAGACCCTATAAATGGGTTAAGGTATCAAATTAGACCAATCTAAGTTATGTAACTCACTTTAAAAAAAAAAGTTATGAACAGTCTTAAAGAAAAAGGGGGAAAAAAAGATGACTAACTTGTAAGACTAGTCTCAGTTTATGCAACCAACCCCAGGGATGAAGATGAAAGCACTCAAAGAACTTCAATGTAAGATTGATGCCAAGGCATGTTCACTCCCTCGGCCCTTGGGACCACTTTTCCAGTCACCAAACACAGGGCAGGACACATACACACCTTTTTAATATACACACACTTAATGTGCATGTGTATGTATATGTCAGATAGGTGACTGACAGCGGGCGGTGACTGTTGTTGCTAGGTGACAAATTTTATGACTTAAAACGCAGGAGTTGTTGAAGAGTAATATAAGGAGAAACATTTTAATCTCGCTTTATATTTTCTCTAGCTTTCGTTCTTACCGTTACAGTCAGGCGCAGTCACGGACGTCTTAAAAACTTCACGATGTTGATATGCAAATAATAACTGCAGAGCAAGGGACCGTGTTCAAAGTGTAAGTCTCTCAGTGGCGTGAATCTCCAGAGAATGATACCAAAGCAACACGCCATTCGAGGACCGAACACAACTCACACGCTCCCTAAAGTCTGTACACAATCCTTGAGTTTGATTCGCATCGGTTTTCACTTTATTAATTAGTAACAATCGGATATGGGTGAAAAAGAAAAAGAAAAATCATGGTATTTGAAAAGGCCTGACCAATAGAACTGATATAGTCTTTTCGTTCTCATTTCACTTTCTGATTTATCTCTGTCTATATATATTATACATTTAAAAAAAAAAAAAAAAACGAGCTTCAGTCCAAAGGTGTTTGAAAAGATTTTTTTTTTTTAAATAGCAAAGAACTTAAACACATCTAGTTAAACCAAAGAGCTACACTAACACGTCCTCATCTGTTTTCTTTTGTCTCTTTCTCTGGTCACCTAGCAACCCAGTTTCTAAAGGTAAAACCTCAACTATCCAAAGTAACATACGATGAAGATAATGATGAAATGTATATTTTTTAATTATTCGTTATTTAGGGACAAATCTTTCATGGTGATAACGATTATCTTAAAGAAAAGACTTTGTATGTATGTGATTTTTTTTTGTTTTGTTTGGGTTAGTGATGTTTATCTGTCCTCTGAATCTTCGTGTTCACTGCTCACTCAGTGCGTAAATGAGAGCGCGTGGGTGCGTCATTGTCTGTGCGTACATATGTTGATGTGCGCGTGAACGTATTTCACACTGAAACTGAGCAGATATGCGGTTAATTTGGCAGTGTGGATGTGTGCGTCTGTTTTGCTTGCTGATGTACATTGTCATGTTTTTACCCTTTCCATCCTTCCTTTTTTTCTCCTTTGAGTTGAGCAGTTCCTTTTTCTTCTCCTCTGTCCTCCGTGTCCCTCTTTTCCTCCCTATGGTGACAGGTTAGCCTTTCGGTGTAATTATCTCTGAAACCAAAAAATAGTTGACAAATAACTCGCTTGTTCATTGTACAGTGTTGTTCATTTAAAGTCATTTTTGTAACTGGAAGTGTTTCACTCATCTGAATAAAAACGGTAGAGAAAAAGAACAGTGCATGAAAATGTTGACTTTTTCTTGTGTTCGTTTAATCGATGTGTGAAGACGATCCGTAGGCCTATGATGCTGTCAGTCCGCCTTCGGCCGCTGGGTGGCAGCAGCAGCAGCCACATACTGTTCTCATTCACATCATGGATGAATCATCTGTAAGAGCTTGTGCCTCCACATGGTGCCTCAACTTAGTCACCTTCTCTTCCCCTTCCTTCTTTCACTCTCTCTAGATCTATCAGTTTCTCTCTTTCTCCCTCTTTTTCCACTTTTCACAGCTCTCATTTGCTCATCTGACTCATGGGACATCTGGTCTTTGCCAGACAGCTTGTCCTTTACTCATGTTCTACTCCTCTCCACTTTAGACGATTAAAAATCTCACCTTTAGATTTTCATGTCCTTGCATCTGCTATTGAAAAAAACAGAACATTAAATTAACATCTACCAAAGCTTAACTTTAGTAACGAAGCTAAAGTTGAACTATACAGTGCTCAGCGTAAATGAGTACACCCCCTTTGAAAAGTAACATTTTAAACAATATCTCAATGAACACAAAAACAATTTCCAAAATGTTGACAAGACTAAGTTTAATATACAACATCTGTTTAACTTATAACATGAAAGTAAGGTTAATAATATAACTTAGATTACACATTTTTCAGTTTTTCTCAAATTAGGGTGATGCAAAAATGAGTACACCCCACAACAACAAAAACTACTACATCTAGTACTTTGTATGGCCTCCATGATTTTTAATGATAGCACCAAGTCTTCTAAGCATGGAATGAACAAGTTGGTGAAATTTTACAACATCTTTCTTCTTCCATTCTCCAAGAATGACCTCTTTTAGAGACTGGATGCTGGATGGAGAGTGATGCTCAACTTGTCTCTTCAGAATTCCCCATAGGTGTTCGATTGGGTTCAGATCAGGAGACAATGAATCACTTTCACCCTGTTCTTCAGAAATCCAGCAGTGGGCTTAGATGTGTGTTCAGGATCATTGTCATGTTGGAAAAGTGCACAATGACCAAGGGCACGGAGTGATGGAAGCATCTTCTCTTTCAGTATAGAGCAGTACATCTGTGAATTCATGATGCCTTCAATGAAATGCAGCTCCCCGACACCAGCAGCACTCATGCAGCCCCACATAAGGACGCTGCCACCACCATGTTTCACTGTAGGCACCATGCATTTTTCTTTGTATTCCTCACCTTTGCAACGCCGTACAGTTTTGAAGCCATCAGTTCCAAAAACATTTATCTTGGTCTCATCACTCCAGAGTATAGAGTCCCAGTAGTCTTCATCTTTGTCAGCATGGGCCCTGGCAAACTCTAGGTGGGCTTTTTTGTGCCTGGGCTTTATGAGAGGCTTGCACCCATGGATGGCACCCATGCATGCCATTCCTCTGCAGTGTACGCCATATAGTGTCACGGGAAATACTTACTACTTTTTTAGATAACTGCAGTGAACTTGCATGCCGATTTTCTTCAACCCTTCTCATCAGAAGACGCTTCTGTCGAGGTGTTAACTTCCGTGGACGACCTGGACGTCTCTGTGAGATGGTTGCAGCAGTTCCATCTTTTTTCAATTTTTGTACCACTTTTGCTACAGTATTCTGACTGATAAGTAAAGCTTTGCTGATCTTCTTGTAGCCTTCACCTTTCTGGTGTAAATAAATTATTTTCTTTCTCAGGTCATTTCTCTTCCATGTGGTGCCATTGCTGACAGCATGAAATGGGAAGGGGTTTTAACACCCTTTTATAGTCAACTGTCTGCTGGACACCTGTGTAATGAATAATTAGACTCATCTGTGGTTAAATTCTTGTTAAATTAGACATTTGTAGTCTAAAATTTAGCTTTGCTCCAGAGACTTTCAGTGGGGTGTACTCATTTTTGCATCACCCTAATTTGAGTAAAACTGAAAATGTTGTTCTCCAAGTTATATTATTAACCTTACGTTCATGTTATAAGAAACAGATGTTATATAAAACTTAGTCTTGTCAACATTTTGGAAATTGTTTTTGTGTTTATTGAGATATTGTTTAAAATGTTACTTTTCAAAGGGGGGTGTACTCATTTACGCTGAGCACTGTATGTCTCTCCCACATTAAAATGTAGATACCTGCAAACATGTCGACTTTTTTGAAATTAGCCGTTCTGGCAGTAGCGGCTCCAGGCCGATTCAGATTCAGGGTCTTAGCGCTATTTTATGATAACCATTTTTGTAATATTTATATTCTAATCGCTGAACACATCAGACACTTTTGGTAATTCTAATGTCATTGCGTTATTTATTTAGCCTGAGGGTGGCGCTCTAATGAAGATGGACAGACTTCAGTCGGCTACACAACAAACGCATCTAATGCCATCTTAGATTGCTTAATGTAGTATTTATTGCTTCTGAATGTTGTTGTAGAATATTGCAAGTTATGTAGGAATTCCAGTGAGGATAAAAAGTAATCTCTATTCTCAAACAAACATAAAACAAACACAACAGAACTACAATAAAAGCTATACACGTGAGCACGTTTAAATGAAAGGGTTTATACTCTCATTTTTTGATACGCTGCTCCAAAAAGGAAGAACAGACATGCCAAATAGTTACTGACCTGATGCAGACACATATCTGAAGCGGACTGATATCGTCTTGTCTGCAGCGAGGTTTACGAAAGGTGTGTTTACCTAAAGTAAAAAAAATAAGTGGGGCAGCCAGAAATCTCAGCGCCCTCCAGTTCCATTTTTCACCACAGATTTACATTGGAAATTTGTGGGGCGCTGTAGAGCTAGGGAGGGCTCAGAGACCGGCTGCCCCACATGAATACACGCCTGCCGCATCCTTGCGCTACATTCTTCAGAAAATCTAAATCTCGAGCCTCCAGAGAAACGCCGAAGAAGGGAGAGTCTATGGAAAAAGTGAACGTGACAGAGCTCGTAATAAAACGAAAATCAACATTGGCTTGGCTTTTTGGATATGGCGAGAACTGAGGGATTTTAAATGTTATAAAAGCGACGCGAGTTGGCGTTTTTATTACTCAGCAGGTGAGTAAGGTATTTTATTGAACAGATAAATTGCCATATGTAGCTAGCTCTCGAACAAAGTAAAGCATTAATCTGTTGTGAAGGGTCATTTAATTTTTGTTGTCTTAGCGCTGTGCTGGAATTTATTTTCAAGGAAGTACCATGTCTATTAAACAGTGAGATCCTTTCCATCTCTCATGGCTTGTAGCCTAGTGAATGTTTTATGAGCAGTAGGATAACCACTTTCATCTACACAGTCACGCAGAGCCGAAGCACAACCAAAGCAATGTTCTTACGCAAAATGCATGCAGTTTTGTTTGTAAAACTGCTAGAGGGCCAAAACTTATATAGTGTACCTTTTAAAAGAGCAGCTGGGCTTTGTGAACAGTGGTAACCACTGTATTTTTGCTTCTCCATAAGCAGCACCTGCTGTCACAGTGTGGATTCAACCCATCTGCCATTTTTGTGAGACAGAGGTAGCTGCAGGTCGGAGTAATGGAGTTGTAGCATTTCACCGGAGAAAGGTGAAATGCTACAACAAAAATGAACCCCTAAAGCCGGGGACACACCTAATGCTGTGTTCACACCAAACGCGAATAGAGCGTCTGGCGCGAATGATTTCAATGTTAAGTCAATGTAAAGACGCGTTTACGCGCGTCTGGAGGTCTCGNCCGACTGTAATCGCAGACTGAACACGACTGGACGCGTTTGAGCGCGATCAGTCATAAGTATCAGTTTACATTCATAATCGGCCTTACAATCGTCAAGTGTGTCCCCGGCTTAACCATACCACACACCCTAACAGGCAGCTTTCGCAACCAATTGACCCTTCACAAAGACCTGCCCCCCTTAGTTACTGTTGCTTTGTCCAAAGAGGACACTGACAACACATGATAGACATTTTTTTATGCGTTTGTGATCCATGTACAGCACCTGCCGCATAATTCAACAACTAAAAAAAAACACTTAAAGGTGCAGTATGCGATTTTTCAAAATCGTTGTTGAACACTGTTGATATTTGAAATTATAATAAAGTGAAGATGAAGAACGAATGACAAGGAAGCACAAAAAAATGAACACACAGTACACAATAAGAGTATATATATGCAAGAGTTTGTTGTTAGTCACCAGCAGCACGCCAGCTCCAGACATGACACTCAAAACCATTTTTACTCACGTATAGAGCAGAAACAACTCAACCTCAGCGTCCATTTTCAGGCCTTCCCGCTTAGGTCTCTCAAGCGCTGGAAACCTTGCAGTTCGTAAAAATTTGTCTCATCGTAGCCATTCTTTTTCAGTGATATTCCTCTGAACTTTTCTCTTTTGTAATGTCTCAGCCATCTCTCTTTCTAAAGTCTTTCTTCAAATCTCCCTCTTGCGCAGCTCACTCTCTCTCCTCTCCCGTCATGAGTGGACACGCCCCCTACTGCTGATTGGCTACAAGTTTATTGTGGCGCTCGGTCCGATCCACTTTCAACACCATTTCCACTTGCAACTGTGCCTTTAAAGTGCCTTAATGTACTTTTGGTATAAAAAGTGATATTAAAAGGTCAAATTCAGTATAAACATTATTGAAGATGCATACTATATACAGGCGAAATGAACCCAGAATATGAACGCAACATGCTAAATGGTTAAGCATTTTCTTTATAATGGTTTTCTTTGGAAAAACGCATAATGAGAAACTTTTCCAGGTGGGCGTTCCTCTATAAGCATGTGACGTCACGTGAAAACTATAGTCCTATATAATCATTTATTAGCTGAAATGTGAGGTTTATCATTTTAAAACTTTCATAAACATATTATTTTTGTCAAATTATTATTTGAAGCTTTTTTGCCAATCTGCATTATATTTAGTAAAAAGTCAAATTAAGTAATGTACAAGTACATGATGAATCAAAAATGATTATTTTAATGAATCGTGTTCATGTGACTACAGTGGTTCAACCTTAATGTTATGAAGCGACGAGAATACTTTTTGTGCACCAAAAAAACAAAATAATGACTTTATTTAACAATATCTAGTGATGGGCGATTTCAAAACACTGCTTCATGAAGCTTCGAAGCTTTACGAATCTTTTGTTCGAATCAGTGTTTCGGAGCGTGTATCAAACTGCCAAAGTCACGCCCCCAGTGGTGAAAAATAGAAATTTCGAAACTCTTAAATAAGTGAAATAAGTGAATAAGTGAAGTGACATGTGGCCAAGTATGGTGACCCATACTCGGAATTTGTGCTCTGCATTTAACCCATCCAAGTGCACACACACAGCAGTGAACACACACACCGTGAACACACACCCGGAGCAGTGGGCAGCCATTGCTGCGGCGCCCGGGGAGCAGTTGGGGGTACGGTGCCTTGCTCAAGGGTCTCACCTCAGTCGTGGTATTGAGGGTGGGGAGAGTGCTGGACATTCACTCCCCTCACCGACAATCCCTGCCGGACCTGAGACTCGAACCCATGACCTTTGGGTTACAAGTCCGACTCTCTATCCATTAGGCCACTCTTATGACGTAATGAAGCCTAGTTTACTGAAATCATGTGACTTTGGCAGTTTTGAAATCGCCCATCACTAGATATTGTTGATTAAAGTCGTTATTTTTATTTTTTTGGCGCACAAAAAGTATTCTCGTCGCTTCATAACATTAAGGTTGAACCACTGTAGTCACATGAACGGTTTTAATTATGTCTTTAGTAGCTTTCTGGGAATCTGAAAGTGTTAATTGTCTTGCTGGCAATGCAGGCCACACTGAGCCATCGAATTTTATCAAAAATATCCTAATTTGTGTTCTGAAGATGAACGAAGGTCTTACAAGTGTGGAACAACATGAGGGCGAGTAATTAATGACAGAATTTAAATTTTTTGGTGAACTAACCCTTTAAGTTACACATTAAAATGGTTTAATATGCATGTTCCTTTTGGCCAGATTTAAGACCCCTGGTATTGACTATAAAATGCTTTAACTTCCCAAAACTACCTATTCTTTTTGCTAACCTATTTCGAACATGTTTTGTCTATGAGCACATGCATAAGTTGAACTGTGGAAACAGTGCCTCACTGAATACTAGGAGGCATTTAACATCAACATCACAGAAACTTTTCAGTAAATTTGTCCTGAGCTGAGTAAAAAAATGTAAAAATGAAAAAAAGTTCAAATGTAAATACTCTCGAGATTAACAATATATTGTATTATAGTAGTAAGTATGAAATATTAAACATGAATTCAATGTCAATAAATAGTGCATTTATAATAGTCTATTGTACATTTCTGATATTACGATATGCTTAATCCTGGCTTACTCTAAGCCCTGTCTGTGAAACCGGGCCTTACTGTTCAGGTGATGGGCTCTAAAAGTTTTTGGCATATTACAAATCTTCCATTGAGAAAGCTAACAGAAAATTCAGTCTGCAGAAGCAGTGAGATGTGTACAGATTGGTCACAGGACGCGTCAGTCATCTCTGCTCCCACTCAAAATCTGCCTCAGTCAGACTGTTCCCGCCCACTCACAGAGACAGGTGGCCAATCTGTCACTTCGGTGGCACAGGTGTGTGTTTGCATGAGTGTGTGACAGTGGTCCAAGATGGAACAGATGACGGTGGCATTTCAGGTGTGTAACAGGAGCACAGTAAATTCCACAAACATGGGGCTGGAGCATATGCTCTTTTGTTTATGTTAGATTATCAACCATAACACTGTATCTTTGTCATGAAATCCTGCAACAATGATTAAAACCTAAACAAATGCAGATGTCAGTGTGGGTATGAGGAACTTATCTGGTGCCAGAAGACGTTCAGTGTTTTGGAGGACATTCTCACACAAACAATGAAATTCCCTTCCTCTACCTGTGTGTTTTCACACCCTGCCCTGAGCCGCCGCACCTGAACAGAGCAAACAAAGCCTCGAAAACTATTCAACACATGACACGACTCTTAAGCAGCCATTGTCATTCAGTCTGAACACACAAATGGTCAGTAATCAGCTCTATAAGTCACACCTGTGACCTTTGTGTGGAATGTGTGCTCATGATTTAGACTTAGCAGAGCATTCAAAACCTCCCAAATGACTTATGACATGGTTAAGCAAATTTAGCAGAAACACACAGCATCGACTGCTAGGTATAGTATTTACAAGGGAATCTCAATGATGTCCACAATACCTGGACAAATTTCAATGGTAATTGCTCCATGTGACATTTGACTGATCCCATTAGCTCATTGGCTGCCGCTTCTGTAGATGCTAGTAGCGTGGTGCTATTTGGTGATGCAAAAAATGAAAATTAGACAATACGTGGATAAACTTCATAAATCATCACTTCCAGAGTTTGAACTGAGGAGATTTGGGTTATTGCCATCTATGTTGAACACCACCACCTCTTGTCAGTTAATACAGATCCTAAAAGCATGAATACACGCACAAATACACAAAACTGAGAAAATATGGGGGTGTCCCACATTACACATGGACTTGGTGAGTCATTAGGAACATCTAGTGCCCACAGTATGAATTTGGTACCTACACAGATTTCCTATCTCTGCGATTTGCCCACACACACACAGAGAATAATGTACATCTGTCATACAGCAAAGATGTCTAATGTCTAAACTCTTTAGTTTCATATACCTACTAAAGTCAAATAGATTAATAGCTATATTTTCTTTTTAGGTTGTAGCTTGATGTGGCTAAATACTGAATGGATTTTGAATTATCAGAGACAACGTTTTAGTAATGAACCGTCTAAATTGTTCTTTCAGCTCAGGAAATACTATTAGAGTAAAGGATCACTAAAAAATGACCATTATGCAGGTTTTTTTTTTCTTTTTCTGTGGAATACAAAAGTAGTTTTTGAGAATTTAATACGTAGATATTGCTATATAATCATACATAGTGAGAGGCTGTTAAACTCCAAAACTGACCAAAAAAAAAAAAGTTGTCAGGTATTGTTGGATGCAATTATCGCACGACACAAGGCATGAAATAAATACACAGTTAACGAGGAAACTAAAAAAGAACCTGGGTGAATGAAATCAGTCATTCACCCTGGCAGTCGTGGCCTAATGGATAGAGAGTCGGACTTGTAACCCAAAGGTCATGGGTTCGAGTCTCAGGTCCGGCAGGGATTGTCGGTGAGGGGAGTGAATGTCCAGCGCTCTCCCCACCCTCAATACCACGACTGAGGTGAGACCCTTGAGCAAGGCACCGTACCCCCAACTGCTCCCCGGGCGCCGCAGCAATGGCTGCCCACTGCTCCGGGTGTGTGTGTTCACGGTGTGTGTGTTCACTGCTGTGTGTGTGTGCACTTGGATGGGTTAAATGCAGAGCACAAATTCCGAGTATGGTTCACCATACTTGGCCACATGTCACTTCACTTTAATAATGTCACTTCACTTTAATAATGTCACTATGGAAGCTAACTAGCAAAGCAGAACAGGGAACGGAACGAAAACGAGACCGTAACAGGTTGCAACTTAAAGGGTTAGTTCACCCAAAAATGAAATTTCTGTCATTAATTACTCACCCTCATGTAGTTCCACACCCGTAAGATCTTCGTTCATCCTCGGAACACAATTAAGATATTTTTGATGAAATCCGAGAGGTTTCTGATCCCCAAGAGAAAGCAACGTAACTACCACATTCAAGGTCCAGAAAAGTAGTAAAGAAAGACATCGCTAAAATAGTCCACGTGACTACGGTGGTTTAACCTTAAAGGGTTAGTTCACCCAAAACGGAAAATTCTGTCATTCATTACTCACCCTCATGTCGTTCCACATCCGTAAGACCTTCGTTCATCTTTGGAACACAAATTAAGATATTTTTGAAGTCTGAGAGGTTTCTGTCCCTCCGTAAAGATCCAACGCAACTACCACTCCAAGGTCCAGAAAGGTAGAAAAAAGACATCATTAAAGTACTACATGTGATACCAGTGGTTTAACCTCAATTTTATGATGCTTTGTTTGCACAAAAAAACACAATTTACCACTTTACTTAAAAAAATATTGATCTGCAAGGCACATTCACGAGAGCATCACGATGCATGCGTATTGTGTTTAGGTTTGCGCGTCAACTCAACGCACAAGTGTTCACAAGAGCATCATGATGCATGCATTTTGTGTTCACGCGAGAGCTGACATTATTGCGTGAACGCTTTGGATAATATTATTTTGTAAATAAAGTGGTAAATTATGTTTTTTTTTTTTTTTTTTCTTCAAACAAAGCACTAACGTCGCTTCATTAAATTGAGTTTAAGCCACTGGAGTCACATGGAGTACTTAAATGATGTCTTTTTCCTACCTTTCTGGACCTTGGAATGATAGTTAAAAAATATCTTAATTTGTGTTCCGAGGATGAATGAAGGTCTTATGGGTTTGAAATGACATGAGGGTGAGTAATTAATGACAGAAATTTCATTCTTGGGTGAACTAACTCTTTAAGGTTAATGTTTGGCTGGTTAGTATGACACATTTAGCCCCTGCTGGTAGATATTGTAATTACACCTTTAATAAAAAATAACTTTTCATCCAATAGTTGTGGTGTATGACAGGAAGAAGGTTTTTTCTTGTTTTTTCCAAAACAGGTAAAGCATTCAGGGACATTAAGTGTTCTTACACTGTGGTCTATAAAGTTAATGTATTAAATATGATGATATAAATAAATAAAAATGTTCTATAGGTGGCATTTTGATTTGAAAAATTAGGCTACAATTAATTTACATTCAATTGCAATTCCGCATCCTGTTTGCTATTCAAATTCAATTCTGAATAGTGGTATAGGGACATATGCTTAATATCCTAAAAAACAGCTTACAGCAAGAGTTTCAGATATTTAATATGAATCCGAGGTATGTGTAAAACAGAAGTCCATTTTTGTTATCTGTGGTATGTCGTGTAGTGATTTGAGACAGCTTGAGTTACATGAAGTTCAGCAGCTGGCATACTATCAGCAGCAGTGAGTAGCAGCCCTATCGTGACCCCGGTTTAGGCCTGTCATGCTGCTAAATCGGACCTCTGATTAGCTCCCCGCCTCTGAAATGACAGCTGTACCGGATACAGATCCATTACGCAGGAATGAAGGAATGGAAGCTTCAGAGAGACGAGTTATAGTGGAAACAGTGAACTGTGCCAATAGGAAGAGTTTGATCCTATAAGCAAGATATTGGAGACGGTATCAACACACACTGTGTGCTTAATATAGCAACTGACATAGTGCGAGACATACCTCTCTCTAGCTCCTCAAATATCACAGGCATGTTACTCTGAGGGGCTTCACCACCGATATCACATTCTGTTCTTCAGCTTGTACTCTTCATTTGCCTCTGATTTCCCGCTCCTCTCTCTCTCTTCACCCCCCTCTTTAACCTGTCCTCCTGTCTCCCCCTCCAGTCTCTGTCCTTGGCAGAGCAGTGTGTGGTAATCCTATTACTCTTGTGCGAAAACCAGCTGAGAGAAAGAGAGGGAGATGGAAAGAGAGGGTGAGCGGGAGAGAGGGATTGTCAGTTCTGTTATAATGGTGAGCACACAAAAAGCGCTTTAAACTATGGAACATGACCCTAAAGACTGAGGGAAGAATACAGCGAAGAGAGAGGAGGGGCACTAAAGGGAGATGATGAGATTCCTGACAGTTTTAAGCGCCAAACTTGAAAATAAACATGTTCTTTGATGACAAAGAGCCCATTGACATGCTCTCTCGTCCTTTCACTCTCACACGGACACACAGATAGAGAAACACAAGCAGATAGGCCCATCTAAAAAATTGTAATCCTTAACCTGGGATCATCAGTACACATACGGACACAAGTCTCCACTTGTCTAATAACATTCAGGACAAAATAAATAAAATATTCTGGCCATATGGCAGCACTTATGTTGTCTGGCTGACTTCTGTCTGTTTCTACACAATTCTTATGAAATAAAATCTGAAATGGCAGGATGTGAGAATAATGAATCACGTTTTCATCATTATGGAAAATTACTGCTATGAAATTTAAATTAATTGATAAAAAAATATTTTTTTCATACAACAATGTCAAGTAAATATTTGATGTCCAGTGTACTGGACATTTTCACTCACTGAGCAGCATTTTACAGCAAAATATTACATTGATCATGGTGAAATAATTACAACATGGCTAACAATAAGCTGCTCAATAAAATAAAAAATTTATTAAATAAATGTTGTTCATTACTCATTTAATGACAATTACATGTTAAAAACAACTAATTATGGTATTAAACAATCATAAATAATTATATTAATTAATTTGATTAATATTGATATTATTTTTGATTAACCTGTTTGATCAAGATTTTATATGCAGTATAGACACAGGAAATGTGTTGTTCTTGTTTTTATTACGCAACATTGATTACAAGAAATATTATGACATTTTATGTGATCCAAACGTCCAGTATACTAAAATAGCATTTAACATCTGTTCTTTCCACAGAAAAAACCCCAAACAAAACAGAATTGTGTTATTTGAATTATTTGCTAAATGCAAAAATTACATTTTTCATAAGTAAAAATGATTCTATTTATTTCAGCATTATCTAATGCTTTCCATTTCGTGAATTGAATTCACAGTTACTACCAATCTAATTTTAAAAGCGTGTATCGAGATGCACGAGTGCGGCATTGGCCTCTCCTTCCGTCCCTTGTTTTTGAGGAATCACTTCACTCACTTCACTCTTGCTCTGTCTAACAGATCCACTCCAATAGGAGGCCAAAAGATAAAGAGCTACAATGAGGCCCTCTTAAACAGAGTACTCTCTCTTTTACCATCTAACTTACCAGTGCTACAGCACTCATGGGTCTTACAATGTGCAATGCATGCTAGCATGTATATTTTTAAACACCTCTGTATTAAATCTGTACTCAGAGCTCTAATTTCGGAGAACAAGCGGTGTCACTCGGGACATGACTGAGTATTGTGAGCATGTACCTTCATTAGAAGCAAAATAGAGGGAGGAGGAGCGGCTGAACTGTGCAAGGGTGTTGGAAAGCACTGTATCACTCCGGCATCTGTCTGTCATTACGATTTTAAATGCTGATCATCTCATAAAGAACAACAGGGAAATTGAGCTGGTGGGGTGTGGTAACAGAAGAGGGGGGTTTCCCCCATACTGCTGCAACTGAGACACATGAGAGAAAATCACAGAATTACATTAAACAATGAAAAAACACTGACATTTCACAGAACATAGGTGTAATAAAGTTAGATGAATGGTTCACTCTAACCTTTTTCTAACTCTCTCTTTTTAATCTTAATGATATTTTAAACTAAGGCTTAAATACTTGAAATTATTTTGGAGACCAATCTTGCCTCTGTATTTATTTACAAATCAAAAAGTATCATTTTTTAATGCATGAGTTTGACCAGAGAGTAAAGGGAAATGTGACTTTATATCTCGCAATATGATTTTATAATTCAACATATAAAGTTACAACCAATTGCGACTATATATGTGTGGCTTAATTTCTCACAACTGTGACTTTGTTACTCATAATTGTGACTTTATATTACAGAGTATGAGTATATCCTCATTTGGAACTTCATATCTTTCATTATTTCTTATTTTAAACTTTATCTCACAATCAGTAGTAACACTTTGCAATAAAGTCCCATTAGTTAACATTAGTTAATGCATTAACTAAATTAAATAACAATGAGCAATTCATTTATTACAGTATTTATTCATCTTAGTTAATGTTAGTTAATAAAAAAATGCAATTGTTCATTGTTAGTTCACCTCAGGTCCATTAAATAATAATCACAATCAAGTTTTTAATGTTGTTTATATGTCTATGTTGTTTTTTTTATATGCTTTAAGACAAACCATGTGCAAAGTCTTTATATTTAAAATTGCAGTGATCTAAAGACAGTCTCAAACCCGCGGTTTGAAATCGCTGGTGTTTGTGATGTCACAAACTACCTTGTAACCAATCAAGCCAGCGGGCTTTAGCATATCATTAACCATGAGCACTCTGAAGCAGCAAAGTCTAAAGAAGCCATGGTATCCCGGTATATTTTCTGTTGATATTATAAAATTGGGTAGATTTAGCAATATAGCGGGTGTATGATGTATATTACGATGTTATGATGAACTATATGCCTTTCTCCACTGACGTTCTAAGGTGTTCTAAGTGTTTCTAAGGATACTGATTTTTAGAAGACAGCTGTCTGACTTGCGAACGGAACCATGGTTTGTTTAACATTAGCAACACATTAGCTGTTTGATAATGTAGTCAAGCAAAAGGCTAATCATATTAATTACCGTTATGCATCTGACGTTGAAAAAAGCGATACAATTGTGCAGCGTTTACCTCAGTAAGTTGACCGAGTGGATCTCTGAGTGAGTGGAGGCGGGGGTAATTAGGATTTTTCATAGATCCGCGTATACTAAATGAAGCAAGGGTAGTTACATTCAAGCTATTTTAAGGCATAAAGAAATGTATTTTCACAGGAAACATTTTTTTTAAAGGTGTCATTTTGCTGATCAAAGATGATACAACTTTTGATTTCAATAATATATTAGTAAGTGTTGAAATTACATTTAGATTACAGAATTTTTATTTCATTGTTGGCTCATGTTAACTAATGTTAACAAATGGAACTTTATTGTAGTGTTAGCATCAGCATGAAGAATAATGTTTACACTGAGGTGGAAACGGCTTCCATACAGTAGCACAAATATACAATAGAGTCGGTGAATCTAAACTTCTGACTAGTGCTGTATGTTTCTCCAGCTTTTTCCATGTTCGTGAAAGCCGGCAGACTTTGTAAGAGTGCTAACAAAGACATAGACAAAGACAAGAGTGCTAACAAAAACATAAACACAACTGCAGAGGTGAAGGCAAGTTACGTGTCGATACATAAACACATACGAGAACAAGTAGAGTAGCTTTCTGAGAAACTGATAACCTTGAGTTTACTGTGACAGACTTGATACAAAGTGAGTGGAAGAGAATCAGGAGAGCGGGGAACGTGGAGGAAGAGAAGGTTGATGCTGCTAAATAATGGTGTGGATGAATAATACAGAAGTGAAGGAAACAGTACAGGGATGAATAGGATGAATCAGACAGAATGTATTGTGCTTTGGCAGAGAGATAGTGAGTGTAAAATAGTGATAGCAGAAAAAGTTGTAGCAGAATGAGAAAGATTTTGTTTGTTTTTGTGTTTAACTTCCCAATTTTATCAATGATATGAGCATCAATCCTTCATTTTTTTTTTTAAACTCCCTTCAACTCACCAATCCTGTAGAAGACATTTCAACACACTGGGAAGCAGAGATAGACACAGGTGAAGAGAGAAGTAGAAGAGAGTGTGAGAGTGAGGAAATGAAACAAAGATGGAGAAATTGTGTGTAAATACAATAGTAGACTGTATTTATTGTCTCTATGGTCAAAGGAAATTGCCCATCCCAGTAACTGCTCTTGTTTTCTTTCCTAGGGGAAAGAAAACAGGGGGAGTCTCGGACAGATGTGACAGCACTGGATATTTCCAAAACACACACACACACACACACATACATACATACAAAGTTCACACGGGCAGCAGCAGCATTATAGAGCTGAGATGCTTATCTGGTACGTCTGTTTCCTGTGACCAGAAATGCCTGCTGACACTCTACAGGCTGACTATAGCACAAATAACAACAAGAAGCACAATCATGAGAACCACTACTACAACACACGTAACAGCTCACGGCACAATAACAATGGTTTCCTCTCAAAGGAAAGGACAACTGATCAGGTTAAAGCTCATAAAACACAGGCCATCCTGTCAGTCGTGCCTTTTTTGACGAAAAAAACACTCCATGCATTAAAAAGTGGGTTATTCTCACAGATATTTTATGTTGCGCTGGCTGATATGACAGTGATCTTGGATTTATAGTGACGCCTAGTGGAAAGAATGCAGAATCATGAAAAGCAACATTAAGGATTATTCACAATCAGCCATTATTAATCAATTCTGTGAAAAATAAGCAGAATATGACTGGTTATCTATAGGTCATCTCTCTCTCTCTCTCTCTCTATTTATATATATATATATATTTTTTTTTTTTCTCAAAAATGAATTTTTCATTGGGATAAAAACCTTTTTAAGGATGGATAATATAACGAAGTGCAACTTNTCATGAAAAGCAACATTATTAAGGATTATTCACAATCAGCCATTATTAATCAATTCTGTGAAAAATAAGCAGAATATGACTGGTTATCTATAGGTCATCTCTCTCTCTCTCTCTATTTATATATATATTTTTTTTTCTCAAAAATGAATTTTTCATTGGGATAAAAACCTTTTTAAGGATGGATAATATAACGAAGTGCAACTTTAAAGATATTTTGTGCCAACCTACTCGGTCCCCTGTTTTCTAGCAGTAGGATGTGCTGATCTAGAACAGGAGACATGCTACACTGCTCATGAGAGACACCACATTTACTCAAAAACTCTTCATGAGAGAGGGAAGAGGGTCCTTTTATGGTTCAGGTGCTCAGCTCACAGGATGTATATGCTTGAGCAGATGGATCACATTCAAATCATACAGGAAACAAACATACACACACATACACACTTTCTCACACTGGCAGTGCCACTGCAATATTCTCATTCTCTCTCACACTCGTGCACGTGCCAACAGAATTCAGTGGATTGTGGTCATTAGGCCATACAATTCTGTTTTACTGGTAATCTTTATGTAATTATTGAAAAGAAAATAGAGGGAGAAAATTAGGAAAGTCCTGTTATGTGTTTCTGATTGAATATTTAATACTTCGCATCTTCCCTTATAGATATGAAAGTGAAAGTGAAGTGACATGTGGCCAAGTATGGTGACCCATACTCGGAATTTGTGCTCTGCATTTAACCCATCCAAGTGCACACACACAGCAGTGAACACACACACCGTGAACACACACAGCAGTGAACACACACACCGTGAACACACACACCGTGAACACACACAGCAGTGAACACACACACGGAGCAGTGAGGAAGGTTAAACTCAGAGCCTGGATGAAATTTCATGAATTTATTCTGAAAATGTTTATGGTTCATTACCTGAATCTATTAAGTTGTTAAAAATATATATACATTCACATGTTATATATTATATTTTCTAAATATTAATATATATTTAAACAGAAAATTACTTGAATACACTTAAAATTAAGTTTGATTTTTTTTGTGTGTGGTGCAATCTTGTTTTTTAAAAAGAAAAAAAAAGTTTTTTAAATATTTTGTGCATCAAATCAAAGTCTGTGGCGAGAAGAGGATCCCTCATGACTCTGTATCAAGATCTTTTACATATATATATTATATATTTACCCCCATCGATAAAACACAGGCCGTCCTGTCAATCTTGCCTTTTTGACGAAATCATTTGATGAATTACTAAAAAAAACATGCATCAAGAAGTGCCTTATTCTCACAAATATTTTATGTTGTGCTGGCTGTTGAAAATTTTAAATCATTATCATTATTTTATGGGAAAAAAATTTCAGGTCAAATGTAGAAATAACCCTATAATAAAACGTCTTTATGTTCATAAGTCAAAATGTATGATATTCATTAAATTTTATTCTATAAAAATATATTTGTTACCTTGAATACATCGTTATTTGTCATTGACCCATACACGTATAAAACATTTCCAATACACCTTTATGATGATACATAATATTTGACATTTTGTTTTGATAGAAAATATTTGAGTGGCCCTTGGAGTTCAGTCTTTGATCTTGCGGGGTAAATTCCGGAAATTATTATTCATTGCACTATTACCTCTCGATGGGGGTAGACAATTACCATTAAATGAAAGAGAAAGAGGTCTAATTAACTCGAAAAACACTTGTTGCTGACGTTCACGGGGGAGATGACGCTGAATCTCAAATTCTCTGCAGCTCGTAGGACGCGGATGTGATGTCTTCACGGACAGTGGCTATGGCGGTCTCCATAACGACGCCTCGTGCTGCAGTGACGCCAGCCCCGCTCGTGGTGAGGGGGCGTGACTCAGCCAATGCCCGGGCCCCCCCGCCCCATTCCCC
>RJVU01032893.1:1073320-1087899 GCA_003731715.1 Anabarilius grahami
CCCCGTTCCCTTTCCTTCTCTTCTGAGGAATGCAAGATCATGTTCGCTCTCTCTCTCTCTCTCTCTCTCTCTCAGTCCTTCTCTTCATGTGTTTAAACCTGTTCAAGAGCTTACTGGAGTTTGTTTTGAACTTTGAACCAGTTTGTCACTGGCATTTACGGCACTCACTTTCTAATTCATCAGTTAGGGTGTGTATGTGTTTAGTCAAGGGATGGTCTGTGTGTGTGTAACGTATTGGATATGATCAGGCGAGTGTGTGCATGTGCACCTGTGCACTAAGTACTGTTAATAATATGAATGCCTGGATGGAAGACAGGTTGAAAATGTTTTCAGAGCTGCGTGGAGAGGATGTTCTACTCTCACGTGCCGCCCGCTTATTGTGTATTGTTTGAGTTGTGATATTCTGTTACACATTCATGGAAGGCTGACTGCATTTCAACCCAACACACCTTCTGTATGTCTATATTAAATGACATAACTGTGCAGATACAAGTTGCCATTTGGTCTGAATGTGAATGGTTCAGTGGGTTTTTAAAATGTTTTTAAGCTGAAGTGTGTGATTTATGCATCACTACAACAAATAGTGAATAGCAAAAACTTAAACTTTACATTTTAAATATTTAGGTATAGATAATATCGTTAGCTCAGTATTAAACAATCTGTGTCAACATTTAGCTATACTTTGGGGTTGAAATTGTTGAAAAAGTTATCATTTGTTTTGAATCTGAAACATTCCAAAAGGTTGTTTTTTTTTTTTTTTAAAGCTGAAGTGTGTAATTTGTGCTACACCAATCAGAATATCAAAAATATAAAAATTAATATTTAATTTTTATAAAATTATATTTAAGCATAGAAAATATTATTAATTCATTATAAAACAACATTTAAATATAATTTAGGGACAAAATTACTGAAAAAGTACAAGTTGTCATTGATTTTATCGCAAATTTTAAGTTTTTTTTTTCAGTATGTAATTTATGCGTCACTGGACAAAACGGAATAGCAAAAACACTTTTATTAATATTTTATGTTCTTTTTTATTAAAAAATGTAGACAGAAAATATTCGAGATACACAGGTCGACTCGCCATAAATTGGGTTTTTTTGTTTTATTTTGGACGATCTCTATTCCGGAAACTGCATTACAATTGTTTCCTGAAATGTAATTTGTGTGGAAACACTACAAAGTCTGTAAACAGGATGGGACACCCTGAAGACAGATGCAAAGAGTAGAACAGAGACGTGCCAGCAGAGAAAATATTGTAGTTCACTGTTCACGATGCCCGAAATATTGGAAGAAAAATATAAATATTAAATTGGGATTAGGGGTTTATATGAATGTATCTCTAAAGCGAAGTGACAGTCTTCATAAAAGTTTCGATGGCATTATCTTTTACAAGCACAGGGCTGATTTGTGTACATAACATCGGTAACCGAGGAAATGCTAAATTGCTGCTGTTCCATAAGCACCACCTACTGTCGGAGAGTGAATTTGCGTTTTCATTCAGTCTGTCTGCTGTTTTTGTTTTGTGCAGGTGTGTCATATGTAGAATATTAATTTCACAAATCTAAAGTCAGACCATTTTTGCTTTAAATTTTTGAAATTATACAATCTAATTTAAACAACTGCTCATGCTACATGTTTGTATTATCTTTGTTTGTATCATGATTAAATTCAGTGTTTTCCTCTAATTTCAAATGGCTACAGATATGTTTTGTTTAAAGGGTTAGTTCACCCAAAAATGTCATTTAAAAAAAAAAATTATGTCATTTATTACTCACCCTCATGTTGTTCCACACTCCGGAACACAAATTATTATTAAATTTGTGCACCAAAAAAAAAACATGCCAAATATCAAACTGCCAAAGTTACGCCCCCCAGTGGTGAACCATTGAAATTTTGAAACACTTATGACATAACCTTGTTTACTGAAATCATGTGACTTTGGCAGTTTGATATGCACTCCGAACCACTGATTCGAAACAAGATTCGTATAGCTTCAAAGCTTCATGAAGCAGTGTTTTGAATTC
The DNA here is from genome assembly GCA_003731715.1 of Anabarilius grahami. NCBI lineage: Eukaryota > Metazoa > Chordata > Actinopteri > Cypriniformes > Xenocyprididae > Anabarilius > Anabarilius grahami. The sequence continues at coordinate 1,075,351 of RJVU01032893.1, forward strand.
GCCAACACTAGATATTGTTGAATAAAGTCTTTAATTTGTCTTTTTGGCGCACAAAAAGTATTCTCAACATTAAGGTTGAACCACTGTAGTCACATGAACTGTTTTAAATATGTCTTTAGTAGCTTTCTGGGTATCTGAAAGTGTTATTTGTCTTGCTGCTAGGGCTGCACGATTAATCGCATGCGATTGTCACGCGCATTTCGTCAGTAAAGCCGGTTCCCTGATTACCGCTAAATCAGCATCACCTGCTTTCAGATGGAGCGGCATATAATAGACAGAGCCGTAGATCACTGACAAGCCACGCAATATCGCGTTCATTATCGAAGGCGATTCATCTGCGATATGAACGCGATATTGCGTGGCTTGTCAGTGATCTACGGCTCTGTCTATTATATGCCGCTCCATTTGAAAGCAGGTGATGCTGATTTAGCGGTAATCAGGGAACCGGCTTTACTGACGAAATGCGCGTGACAATCGCATGCGATATATCGTGCAGCCCTACTTGCTGCCAATGGAGGCCTCACCGACCCATCGGATTTTATCAAAAATATCTTAATTTGTGTTCTGGAGATGAACCTGAAAGTTTTACAGGTTTGGAACGACTTGAGGGTGAGTAATTAATGACATAATTTAAATTTTTTGATGAACTAACCCTTTAAGGCCAGTTTGGGCTGTTACAGAGCAAATACACATCAAATAAATTAGCTTAAACAAAGATTTTTAAAAAATCGACAACCGGTATGGAATTGGCCAATTTGTGTTTGTTTATAAAAAAAAAAAAAACGGAATCAGCAATGAAAAATCATGATCAGTGCATCCCTAGAAAATATCATTAACTGTGAATATTGTTAACTCACAAAACAATGGATGTCAAGAGAAAGTCTTTAAAACAAATGGGTGCGTGTATGTGTCCGCTTTTAATTTAGCCATTCTTTACATCCATCCTTTTTTTGTGTGTAATTTATGTGCCACTACACTAAATGAAATAGAAAGTATAATGACTCTTCCCAAACAGTTTTCTCAAACATTCCTTCATCTATCTGGTCAAAAACACAGATAGTCCCGCCCCCAGGCTCACGCTATTGCTTGAGTCATTGTTGTTGCGTCGGGCTGGACCGAATGCTCAAACTAAGAGCACCGCAGATTTGCAGTCTTTTCAGGGAAATATTTCGAGTATTTTAACATTGAAAAAAATGACACTCTTCAGGTTTAAAGTGCCATTTGACATTTATTCCACACCTCTGACACTTCCACAGTCAGAAGAGATGATATTGGTGCTTGACATGTACTCTGTATGTGTGTGTGTTCAGATGAGTTTTGTGTTTCATAGTGAGCTATGAAAGAATAGTGTGTGTGTGTTTTGGTGCGACTGAAAACCTTTTAAACCATCGATTACACCTCCATCCCTCCACTCCTCTTACACACACACACATAACCTCTCTGTCACTAATCCATGCTGGAATACCCCAGTGGCATCTCATCTTCCATCACTATCTCTTTCTCTGTCTTTTCCCTCTATCCCTCTCCTGTTTTTAGGCCGGGTGTCGGTTGCACATGCATGTAAGTATTTGAGTGATTTTTCGAGCCCGGTGGACTTTTTGCTGTGTCATCATCTCCAACTAAAGGTTGTAGCATTTAGAAAAACTACATAAATTCCCACATCTCTGTTTCTGCGCTGGATGACGCGGCCTCTCTGCGTAACAAACCATTCAAGCTCTTAACGCCCTCTCTTTCAATGTATATACATGGACGCGAAATGTCTTGTGTTGTTGAATAATTCATATCCGACTGGTCTGAGAGCTGCTGTATTTAGTCGACTCTTGGCATCAAATGTTAATGGCATGTTTGCCCGTCACACACGCGTGTCTTTGCTGGAAAGAAGTCAGGCGTCCATTAGCTCTATTATTAGTCTGTTCATTCATTGTTATATTCTTTCAGTGTCTTTCTGTGGCCAGTGTTTTAAAACATCACACGTCCTTTTTTGCACTTTCAAATGCTTATTTCTGTGGCTTTAGGTGATATTCTGGGCTGTAGATGACATCAGCTTTAAGCTTCTTGTGTGTGTTTGTGATCTCTGGCCAAAGTGCTTGCCTCATAATTGTTTTAACTGTACCATATTTAGCCTCAGACATGGTTTGGCTGATTATGCAATGCTCACACACACATGTGGGCCAGGTTTTAAGGGTCGCGCTCGATTATTCTCTCTCTAAAGCAGTGTAAGGCAGTGCAGGGCAGCTCAGGGTTTGCCTGCATAACAGTGTGTGTTTGTTGTTTTAGGGGATTAGGGTTTATAACGGATCGGGGCAGAGACCGTGAGGCCCTCGGCACAGCAGCCACAGCGCGGCTTTTAGCTTTAGCTTTCAGGCTGTCACAGGAACGGCTGCCCTGCCTCACACTGTTTTAGCACTTTGCAGCTGAAAGGTAGTGGCATGTAGCAAGTGTTTTGTATCTTTTCTGTTACGCTTCTTCAGCTCAAATTTAATAAGCAGAGACAGTTGTTCTGGTTCAGGTGGAAGTTTGAGGTGTAACTGTTTGTGAAAAGAGACATCTTAAGATGTAGATAAATATTTTTTTAAAAGCCCTTTTTAACAAATATAATGAGTTATTTATTTTATAAATATCTTTACAGTTTTGGGGGGTTGCACCACATGATGTTACACTTGAACTAATTTCGTCTTGTCATAAAAAAATTCTATGATATTTTAATACTTGTTTACCTTGTTGACCTTGCCATGTTGACAGTCATGGACAAAAAATGTTCATATATTATCAACATTTCACCAAAATTGCTTTACTGCTGTTCTGCGAAATAAAACTGAAAGATTATGCCAAACTATTAACTAATAGATAGATTTAATAGAAACTTAATAGTGTATCTATTTATGATACACTTTCAAAAGTTTGGGGACAGTAAGTTATTTTTTTTAAAGTTATTATTATTATTTTTTTTAAGAAATTTTATTCACCAAGGGTGCATTAAATTGATGAAAAGATTTTACATTGTTACGAAAGATTTCTATTTCAAATAAATGCTGTTCTTTTGAACTTTCTGTTAATCAAAGAATCCTAAAAAAATTCAGTTTCCATAAACGCATTAAGCAGCACAGCTATTTTTAACATTTATAAAAAGAATGAATTAATAAAAAAATGTTTCTTGAGCAAATCAGCATAGAGTGATTTCTGAAGGTCTCATCATAGGAATAAATTACATTTTAAAATATATTAAAATAGTTATTTTATTTCACAATATTACTGTTTTACTGTATTTTGACCAAATAAATGTAGTGAGCATAACAAACGTCTTTCAAAAACATTTTAAAAATCTTACAGACTCCAAACAGTAGTGTATAAACAAGGTCCACAATATATTACAACAAATACTGTATGTGTAAATTAAGATGTTTACTTTATTCTTATCTATAAATAAGAATAAACATTATAGTTAATTTACACAATATGTACAGTGATCACAAAAAGTATCTGTTGCACATGTATTAAATGAAACCTAAACAGACACATCACCTGTAAATGTACAACAAGTCTCTACCTTTGGCATTTAAGATAAGACCTGATAAAGTACTTTATTGATCACTTGTGGGAAATTGTGAAAGAAGGAAATCTCCCCACTGGGGGAATCGAATCTATGTACTAAACTAATGAGGAAGATCTGAAAATTTTATTCTACGATTATTTCACAGACGAAATAAAAACCAACTTGACTGAACAGCCATTTTGTGCTAATGTGTGGTGAGAGTTATTAGGTTTACCCTGGCCTGCTGCTCAGAGACTGTATGTTATTTCTGTGTTATCTCAGGGGCTCAGTTTGCAGCCTTGTGTTTGTGTTGCTCTGTGTGTGTGTAACAATTCATAAAGTGATTGTAAAGTCCTCTGTAGCACTTCGTTGAAGATGTCTGTGGTCTTTCAAGCATCTGTATGTTTGTAGTATTGGAGTGTGTGTGTGTGTGTGTGTGTTTGGATGACTCAGCAAGGTGTGTGTTCTGAGAAATGTGCACTTCCATTGTCTCTGCCACTGGTACTGTAACTCAATGCCAGCTGCTTCAGTGTGTGTGTGTGTGTGTGTGTGTGAAGCTGCATGGATAAAGCACTGTTAGGATAGATGTGTTTTGGATGGGATTCCCCTGGGTGGGGTACTGTCCTACTATTTTCCATCCTATACTGTGTGTGTGTGTTAATGACTGCCAAGTGTGTGTAGATGTTTCAATACTTATACACTCATTGTGTAATATGTGTATTGTTTATTCACTCATGTATATGGTTTAGTGACAATAAAGTGATTTGATTGGACAATTTAGCTTCTTANATATTGACCTCAATAATCGCAATATGACATTTTCCCCAAATCGTGCAGCCCTAGTTTAGTGACAATAAAGTAATTTGATTGGACAATTTAGCTTCTTATCTTTGCCCAGTGGGCAGTTTGTGTGTGTATACTCATTTCCCCATTACATAATACTGTACACCAGTCCAGCAATAATCGAGTTAGAAATCTTTGTCTCTCTCTTGTTGTAGTGCTAATCTGGTCAGTAGGTTAGCAATGTGACTTAGTTTATTTGATAATGATGACACCCAAATGTATGTAAACTTTGTTTACTTGGTTGTATTCAGCCAAAGTTTCAATAAAGTAGTCCTGTTTTTGTGACCTAATCTTTGACCTCACCATTGTAAACAGTGATAAACTACAGACAGAATTAAGAAGAGCCACAAATAAATTCATGTTGCAGTTGATTTGCTTTAAAAACACACACTGTTTGGTTAAGGGTCATTGAATTTGTCAAAAGTGAGTGTTACGTGTGTTTCAAGAGGAATCATGTTTAACGAGGCTGATGCTGTTATTATAAGAGTGAGTCCTTATGATGATGATGATGATGATGATGATGATGATTAGGATGATGATGATGGTTGTTTTGATCATCTACTACATCCCAGTAGCTGATGCTTGTTGCTGTGGTGAGACACAGTGTGTGTTTGAGAGGAGTGAGTGAGCGTGGTTACATCATCAGTGTCTTGCATAATGTAGCAGCCTTTACTTGCTCTAGCTGAGGAGGGTAATCTGTCCCTGGAGGCAGAGAGACAGAGACCGAGTGAGAGACAGGGGGACTGGGACAGAGAGAGAGAGACAAATCAGAGGAGAGATGGAGGACCAGAAAATTCTTTATTGCTATCTTTTATTTTGTTTTGGCATTGTATTATTATTATTGCTTGTACTTTATTATAATTTTATGTATTTATTTATTTTATAATGACAATGATGTTGAGGAATATTTTGTCACTGCTTTTGTTGTGTGAATTAATGCTTTGCGATGTCACCAGCAAAGTACTTTGATATTAAAGGATTAGTTCACTTTCAAATGAAATTTACCCCCAAGATTTACTCACCCTCAAGCCATCCTGTGTGTATATGACTTTCTTTTTTATGATGAACACAATCGGAGTTATATTTTATGAATATCCTGATGCATGAAAGTGCTTCCATCCATCATAAACGTACTTCACATGGCTCCGGGGGGGTTAATAAAGGCCTTCTGAAGCAAAGCGATGCATTTGTATAAGAAAAATAAGTTTTGTAAGTTGAATATGGAAGGCGTAGGACATAGCGTAAGCGTTTTGAACTGCGAGAGTTTTACACTTTCTTTGTAAGTTGAATACGGAAGGCGGTCTGGCGGAAGCTAGATATTTTACTTCATAACTTGTTAAATATGGATATTTTTCTTACACAAACGCATCGCTTCACTTGGAGTACATTTTGCGTTGGATGGATGCACTTTCTTGAGCTTCATACTTGTTGTTTCCCGTTCACTGCCATTATAAAGCTTGGATGCATCAGGATATTTATTAATATAACGCCGATTGTGTTCATCAGAAAGAGTAAAGTCATATACACCTAGGATGGCTTGAGGGTGAGTAAACCTTGGGGTCATTTTCATTTTAAAGTGAACTAATCCTTTAAGCTACAGTGAAACTGGGACGGAGGAAGAGAGATATGGAGACAAACAGGTGATAGAGAGAGTGACACAGAGGTAGATGATTGGAGATAGAGAGACGGGGGTAGATAGACAGATAGTGATCGAGAGCAAAAGACAAACAACAGGATGAGAGGAAGATGGATGGCTGTGGTGAGATCTGGACCCAAAACACTCTGCCCTGATAATACAATCATTCCAGCAATTAATGAGATCTCTCCCTGCTGTGTGCATGCGTGTGTGTGTTTCTCCATCCATGGACATTACGGATCCACATTCACCTCAGCAGAAGATAAACACTGAATATCTAGACACACTGAACTAATACAGTGTGATCAGACACACAAACACACACACACACACATACACATGGCGGTGGCTGTAATCCAGGTCTCCTGTGGTGTGAGTGAGGTGAGTGTTATGTAATGACGAGCAGCAGGACTTTAATCAGCTTGAGCAGATCCATTTAAGCATCTCTCAGATACGGAGCACAGCCATCCTGCTGCTCACCATCACACCACCATCACATAGAAACACGTCTGTCTGTGTGTATGTGTGTATGAAGGTGACAGGCGGTATCTCTGCATGTCTCCCAGCCGTGTGCATGTTTACCATTGGACACACACACACACATGCACGCTGTGTCCTGTCCTCTGTCCACTCGCTCCCACAAACACACACACACAGGGTCCAAAATGAACGCTTGGAAGTGCCAAATGTGAGTAAAATTTGGCTTGGCTAAGTAAATAAAGTTACTTGCCAGTTAAATTGAACTAAAAAAATATGTGGTTTTTGTTGAGTTGTAAGAATTACAATCTGACCCACACTCTGATGTAAGTGATGCGAATGAAAGACTATATGTCTACTATTTCAAATGTCACAGCTCATGTCACTAAGCAGAGATGCTTAATTTATTTACTTATCATTTAATTATTAATATATATATAAAAATATATAATTTCTAATAATAATAATAATAATAAATAAAAATAATGCTAAATGNAATGCTAAATGGCCAGTAAATTTTATTAGTTCACCCACTATTGACAGAGGCAGCAAGGCCATTTTGGACCCCGAGCGCACACATACACAAACTTCCATACCTCTTTTAGAAGTTTCTCACCAACTCCAAGTGTTACAACTGTGTAACTTGGATAAAAACACTCATATCCCTGTCTCTCTCGCTCGCTCGCTCAGATTGTTCGCAGATGTGTGACGGGCGTTTTTCCCCCCACTATCTAAAATTAGAGAGGTAGAAGAATAGCAGGAAGAGAGGGAGAGCAGGACTGATGGAGGTGAAGGAAGGAGGGGTGAGGAATGGGGTGATGGAGATAAAGAAGAGGGAGTATTTTTGGCCGGTTACACGTCACACAGACGCAAGTCAGACTGCCGTACACAAACAAAGATGAGGAAGGTGATAAAAGCGCTGTGCTCTGATGGGCGGGGGGCATCGTTTGTGTGTACACTCGTACAGAGGTGTTGACGATGTCACAGTTAACCATTTCAGTGACCACTTTAACAAGACACAATGTTTGTTTATTAAAAAGTGTGATTTGAATGCCTAAATACCTTTTTAGGGACACTGTATGTACACCATATCATACTCTACATATATATTTTATTGGAGTTGTGATTGTGAACACTCTTTATTTAATCACATTCAAGTAAGACAGAATTTAACACATCTTTCTATTAAGCTGTCCTCACAGCCTGCACGAAGAAAAACAAACCTACAGTGTGATCAGTGTAGTTAAATTCACAACAAATGACTCTTATGATCCTGTAATTTGTCAGTCTTTCAAAATGACTCCCAAACTCATCTGTTATTGGTTTGAGTCAGACTGACGAATCTTTCACTGAATTAACTCACTGAATCGTTTAAGAGGTTACTGAATCAACATCTGACTCAGTTACTTATCTTTGCTTGCTGTGATGTCTGTTTCACTGCATTCACACAGGGCGTTGGCATTAACGCTTCTCATTTACTTTGAATGGGTGACGTCATGCGTTGCCGAACTTCACTCACATTGCTTGTGGCAGAAGTTGAACATTTCTCAACTTTTCAAGCGCCAATGCAAGCTTCAGCCAATCTTATGCAAATACCCTAAAGCAGTCGCTAGCCAATTGCGTTCATGCAACACTGGAAAGTAATGTGATTGGCTTTTGTACTATGACAGTCGCGTCAGCTCAAGCTTCAGACACGCCCTCCGTCAAGCATTGACACCAACGCTGTGAATGCAGCATAAATGAAGCAAGTTTTATGTCTCTAAAGTTCACGAAACTTTTTTGTAATGAATATTTTATTAAAAACATTAAACTTGGCATAAAATGAAAATAGAGTACCTCAGGGATGACGTGTTTTTGTAGGCCAACCCGGAAGTTAGTGGCGCACGGGTTCCCTCGATCGAAAGCCTATGCATTTTTCCCATAGACTTTTGGAAAATCACAAAAAATAAGCTCTGTGTTTAAGATAATCTTTACAAGTTAACACAACATTTATACATTTTGAAGCCTAAATAAAGTCGTCAGATATAAAAAGCTAACAGTAGGCTATAAACGGACTACAGCACACCATGGTCGCGAATCAACGTCACCACCACCAAGCTTCATCAAACTTTATTTAAAAACATGCTCGCTGATTATGATCTGCGCTGTGTATGAATACTTACCCACTTTTTCATGAGAAATGCTGTCCAAATGTCCTGTTTGTCATGATGACGTCTAAAGTCCCCGCCAAAGGAAGTAGTCCCTATTAGCAACTTGTTAGCAACCGCCGTTTTTAAGACACAATAAAGATTTAAAAAATCACAAGCAGGTTATAACTGGTGTGTTTTATGTCATAGATCAAAACGTGAAAATATTTAGAGGCTTTGTTAACCACAGACCTTATTTCAGGCGATTTAGCAAAAACCCATTCAAAAAACCCATAGACTTTACGGCGATGGAACCGGAAGTCCTAAAATGCTAACTCGCTTCCGGATTTTGCCTACAAAAACACGTCATCCCTGAGGTACTCTATTCATCCTATCTATTATCTATCTATATTATCAATTTCTCTTATGGTGAACAATTCATTCATGCATGTTTATTTTTTTAACCTAATATTTATTAATTAAACTATCAATTTGATCTTCTAATGAATTGACAAACTTTTCTCTGGTGACGTATGCGGGACTTCTCTAATCTTTTAGCACACTTAAAGGGTTAGTTCACCCAAAAATTTAAATTATTCTCACCCTCAAGCCATCCTAGGTGTATATGACTATCTTCTTTCAGATGAACACAATCAGAGATATATTTAAAAATATCCTGGCTCTCCAAAGATTTATAATGGTAGTGAATGGGGGGCGTGTTTTGAAGCCTAAAATAAATGCATCCATCCATCATAAAAAATAATCCATACAGCTCCAGGGAGTTAGTAAAGGCCTTCTGAAATGAAGCGATGGGTTTTTGTAAAAAAATTAATAAAAAAAATCCATATTTAAAACTTTATAATGTATGGATGGATGCATTTATTTTTGGATTCAAAACAGGCCTCCCATGCCATTTATAAATCTTTGGAGAGCAAGGATATTTGTGAATATATCTCAGATTGTGTTAGTCTGAAAGAAGATAGTCATATACACCTAGGATGGCTTGAGGGTGAATAAATTTTCATTTTTGGGTGAACTATCCCTTTAAACCCAACATAACTGCAAGCTCCCTAAATTTTTTCGATAATCCCTTTCACTCGGATGTCACAATATGGAAGAAAAGATCTGTTGCTACTTCTGTTACATTGCTACTTGAATATCAAAACATTAGAATGTGTTTTATATTTCATCATATGTTTGCCCTCAGTTCCACTTGCCAAGCACAGTGATTTTGTAATTAATATGTGATAAAAGTCTGCCAGAGAGAAAGAGGTTTTATTGTGATTGACGAATTTTATTATCTCTTCTTTATGTATTGGATTTATATTTATTTCCTCTCCTTCCTCCACACAGGCAAAGAGGAAGTTTGTGGTAGGACCGCACCGTTTAGATCAGGTGTGCTTATGAAGGATGTGTGTGTTAATCAGGTTTGCTCTGTCAGTATTGTAATCCAGTTAGGAATGCATAAGAGTGTGTTCATCTGGTTAAATTTAGGAGAGCGGTGTTTCCCTTTACCCCACCTGCTACATTTGAACAAGAACTTTGACTTTATACAAAGTCAAAACTAAACAAGAATAGAGAGTTTTGTGCGTTTCTGCTCACAAATATATTGAATCATGTCCAACTTATGAGAACATTTGTTGTGGTCTTCACTCACAAATCGACCAAATCCAATCTAATGATGTGGATTATTATTATTATTTTTTTAGGTTTAGGTTTAGAAGTTGAGTAAATATCAGTGTCGGAGTGTGAAAAATGTTGCGGCTAAGTGTTTTCACTACTAGAGTGTAGCGTGTGTGTGTGTGTGTGTGTGTGTGTGTGTAGACTCTGAGAAGTCTGCTTACTTCCCAGCAAGCTAGAAGTGCTGGAGTGCACGAGAAAACTAACAAATACCTGTTGCTGGCTCTCTCTCCGTTTCTTTCATCTCTGCTCCTGGGCCTCTTTTATTTCTCTCATTCTCCTTTCTGGCTCCTACCTTTTCTATTTGAGACTCACGCTCTGGTGAAAGGATTAATTGTCGTTTATGTTTTATTTCTTGTTCCCCTTCATTTCTAGGGGTTTATTTTTAGGCCTGAAGTGTCTGGTTGCTAGGAGACGGTGTCCAAGAGAGAGAGGGAGGGAGAGGATGGAGAAAGCAAGGGAATGGAGGAGAGAGATTGTTTGCGTTGTGAAGGCTGAATTACAAACACGCTCACGCACTGAGTCAGCGCTGACGCACGCTCGCACACACACCGACACACACTCGCACACTCACCGACACACACTGTGCCTGTTGCTTGTTTTTCTTTATTATCTTTATCACTCCATGCTGCGAAATGTTTGTGTGTCAGTTGGCGTGACTTTCGTTGAAAGTTTGCGACTCTCATCAGATCTGATTTAAATGAGAGGAAAGTGACAAATGTTTTAGTACAGATGCTCCGAGTCAAAATCTGTCACACACACTCGCACGCGTGCACGCACATATACAGGAAGCAGAGATGTTGTTGTGGTGCAGAACAGTTGCTAACTTCCTGTACCGCAATGGTGACACATTCCAGGAAACACCCAGTCACACGTACATGTACGCACACATACACATGTACACAAACACACTTTACTGTAACACTCTAGTGCGTTTAACCCTACTACTCCTGCAGTGCAGGCGTTCAGCCACAGCTCTGAAATACTCTTAAATAGGGGTGATATAACCTGTCAATGACACATCAGACGATTGCGTCACTGGCTGATATTTCTTACCTTTGACGTGATTGCATTGTTTGACACAATCGGGGTAGATCAGAAGTGATCTTGTGAAAGGGGTTCCCCAGGGGCGGGTAATAGGTCCTCTAAAAATCTTACACAAACATTCACACACTCTGAGCAGTAATGTGTTAAGGTGGGAGGGCTGAACTCTCATTTTCTCACCTACATGTCAGAACATTAACACTAACTGGGGAGAGGCTGTGTATGTGTGTGACTATATTTGCGAGGGTCAAGTTTTGTCCTCGCAAATGTATTAAAAACATGCCAAGAACTGACTTGTAAAGATATTTTAAGTGGTCCTCACTATTTGAAAGATTCACAAATCATGTTTAGAGCTTTACATCTAATAATGTCAATTTTTCAAGGTTTGTGTGAGAGTTAAAGGGATAATTTACCCAAAAATACAAGTTTGGAATGATTTGAGGGTGAGATAATAATGACAGAGTTCTCATTAATTCATTTTATTAACTTTATTCATTAAATAATTAATTTTCACCCCTAAATCCAAACTATCTTAGCATGAAAACTATTAAGTCTACAAGGGGTCTTCTCTAATATAGCTTCAAAAGTGTGTGTGAGTGAGTGAGCGAGTGAAAAAAAAGAGTGGAAATAACATGTAAGTGTTTGACTGCAGGAGTGTGAGAAGTTTGAGATGGTAATTTAAATGAGAGAGAGTGATAGGGGACGAGTGGCTCTTATCTAGGGATTGAGTGAATAAGTGATGTTCAGAGAGAGAGATTGAGAGGAGAAATAGAAGGGTAATGATCGGAGGATACGAAGACAAATATACTCTGAGCTCTGGGATGCGGGACGCTCCACCTCTCGTCTATGTACCAATATTTTGCACATTCTCAACACTCACAACATGTAAAGAGTGTGTGTGTGTATGTGTGAAGAAAGACATGTTTAACTACTTAAAAAGATAATCCACCCAAAAAAAAACAAAAAGAGTCATCATTTACTCACCTTCACATCTTTCCAAACCTGTATGACTTTATTTCTTCCATGAAGAAAAGTGAAATTTTTAAGAATATTTAAGTGTGTGTCAGGTTCAGTTATGAAAACAAATGACATTTGGTGTTACTCATGCCAAACCTTGTGTGAACCTGGAAATGTGCACACACACATATATATATATATATATATATATATATATTATATATTTTCAGTAAATAATGATTTACAGTTTGATT